>JAWWES010000168.1:3699110-3760658 GCA_035583135.1 Lophotriccus pileatus
CTGACCGGGAATCGAACCCGCGGTCTCAAGGGTACCAGCCCTGCGTCTTAACCACTAGACCACCGGGGGCTCCCTATATACATATACCCACATTTGTAAACCGATAACATTCTGTGTATTCATTCATTAATCTACATCCTATCTGAAGTATACATGAAGAGCTACTAAATGTTTTTGTAGGACCAAAAATATTCGCTTGCAAATAAACAGAAATGCAGAGAAATTTTTTTCAGGATCAAACAGAGGGCCAGCAGTAGCACTGGTGTTATACCCCAAGGAGCTCTTGCTTCTATTCCTCAATTTACTCATCTAGCCGGATTCACTGAGTCTTTCAACCACCCAAAAACCCACAAGCTCTAATTTTTAGGTCGTGTAGCTGCTTGACATCCTACGAAATTCAAAGTGATGCTTCTAGTCCGGTAAAGTCTGCCAGCTTTTGCAGATATGTTTTCTTTTGCAGAACAGTTGTATAGGTCAGTGATTCTGAAGAGAGTAAATTACACTATGGTCTTCGAGTTGTAAAATGAACTGTGATGAGGAAATCCTTACTTTGGGAATGCTGATGAAAAGCAGTTGCATTCAACTTATGTATAATAAAGCTTAGTTAATCCAGAGAAATGAGGGGCACAAAACTAATTTGGATAACTGTGTGTTTTTAGTGAGTGGAGGTCTTACTCATGCAGTAAGCAGTGGTGGATGCATCTTCTTCATGAATAATCGAGCTCCTTTGAGATAATAAAATAAACAAAGGCCTTTTATACTTCATTTTTTAAAAGAAATACTGTAATATTACATAGTACTTAAGAAATATTTTGAGATCACAGGATGAAGGATGATATAGAAGTGCAATGTATTTATTATTATTATTGTTATTAACTTTGGATGAGTCCCATGGCTTTTCTTTTAAGATTTTGTGCTTATTTCAGTTGCACATTTTTAATTGCTTAGAGAAATGATGTAGTCATATCTCAGAGTTGGTTTAATTAGAATTATTGATGTCTGAAGCAGCACCCAGGCTGGGAAAACTGGGGTCTGATCAAAGTGACAACTAATGGTTTAGTGAAGTTAAAAATTCAATCTGTAATTAAAAAATGAAAGTGTGAGTGTATGCTTTCAAAAGGCACATTTTATGCTAAGGAAACAGGCATTTCTTATTTATTTGGAAATATTCATTGCAGTATTTAAAAAGAAAGGTAAGAGTAATGACTGAGTTTTTCACCCAGAAGAAACTAGGTGCAACACTGTGCTTTCATACACTCTGGTATACTTTATTCTCTTTAATTAGATTTAGAACTGCATATAAAATATGAAGTTCACTGTAAGACGGGTTTTAAGATTTTTGGAATCTTGAGTCTTTTGAGGAGAAATCTTTCTAACTCGATTGAAAGTCCATATAAATGTGTTTAATTTTAAATGTGTTATAAAGAATAAATAGGTTTAACATTGAAATTAATTCTGACTTGATGTGTTATAAAAAACAGAAGGCCTTAAGCAGTCAGTATTGCCTTTTATATCTCAGCTCACTGACTGGTGAAGATGCACCGGACAGTTGAGCATCTCTAGTCATCTGGGGTGATTCCTCACATTCCTTCTGAACATGTCATTGGACACATTGTGTGGGTTTAGCAAATTTTACCAGAGTTTTGCTTTTTTTTTTGCAGCATGTTGACTCTGATTATTTAGTGGAATGAGATGTGGCTCTGCCCCAGTTTAGCTGGGGAGGTGCACTTTTTTTCGTGTTTCTCAGACTCACTGGGTTGTGCATGGGAAATCACGACACCAAAGTGCTTTTCGTAGCTGTGTGCACGTGGTGTGATAGAGCTGGGGACGTGGGTAAATTTAACTGCACTGGAGGAGGCGGTGGGTGACAGATGGAAGGTGGTGGGGCTGGAGAAGGTTCAAGCAGATCGAAATAGAGAATGGCTTTTACTTGGTACGATGAACACAAGGAGATAGGCAAAGTGATGCAAGAGTCTTGATTTCCCTTCCTGAACAACCCTTCCAGTCTTTTGTTATTTGGTATCTATTATGTAGGGTCTTTTTGTGTACCCTTCTTATTATCAGAAATACGTATTCCAAGGTGGCTGGGGAACTTCCCTTGATGGGAGCAGCTGCAATCCAGTGTGTTGTGTGGGAGACCCACCACAGATATTATCTTTGTCCACACACTGTGTCCACACATTCTCCAAAACTATGATTGCAAAGTTTTTTTTATCATTTGCACTTTATTGATCAGCCCTTCCTGAACCATTTTCATCCCTAATTAAGGATGCAGAGAGCTTTACAGTATTCTGCTTATGATTTCAAGAGCTCTTTTTATACTGCTTGTTTAGGGATTTGCTTCCTTGGGAGAGTTTATTACTGTATGAATGAAAATGCTTTTCTGAAGCTGTTAATCATTTCAAGATTTTGAGAAAAACTAATTGAGTGTATTTCTCATTATTATTAAACTCTCAAGGGTGCTATAGGGTGTGCACACTATTATAATCTAAACCTGCAATTTGGATTTGCTTCTTGTGCCCTTTTGCACAGTGGTATATGTGGGGATTTTAAGGAGAATGACTGACACTCAGCCCCCCCCAGCCACAGTGAGGAAAATGTGCTCTTTATCATTTTCTCATCAGCTGCCGCCTCCTGTTAGCAGTGAAATTGTTTTGACAACTGCTGTTTTGTCATACTCGATTATGAAAGGGCTCAAACTAATCAAAAGAACTTCCCTAACATTGTGGAGCACTGGGCTGCAATAGAATCTTCCCCAGTGAAGTGGGGGAGGACTCATCATGTGAGTCATTTTAAATTTGGTTCAGGCAAATCATGGAAAAACGTGTGGAAAGGAGCATTTATTCTCTGTCACAGGATGTTCTCGGTAAGATAATAGGCTATTTCTATCGCTCTCTGATGTTGAACTTCAGCATTTCAAGTGCCACATAGAGTAATATATTGGTCAGGCACTGCACCTGAAGATTGTGCAAGAAGTCTGAGAGCATTGGATAATAATGCTGAGGCTCATCGATGAAGCTTTTATACATAGAGCCAGTGTCACCTGAATGATTCCTCTTGTGCAAGGCACTGGGTTGCAGGCAGTTAGTAAGCTGGGTAGAGAGTGCTGTTTGTCAGTGTCCTCTTTTATAAGAGGTTTCATTCATCTCTTGTAGCTCTGATGAACCAATTTGCAGCATTCCATGTAGTTCATCAGTTTTCATTCGAGTGAGGGTTCCTTCTGGGACAGAATCAGAGAGTGACAGAATGGTTGTGGTTGGAAGGGACCTCTGGGAGTCACCCCACGGCTCATTTAAGGCCACGTGGAACCAGTTGCCCAGGACCATGTCCAGAGGGTCTGTGAATATCTCCAAGGATGGAGACTCCACAACTTCTCTGGGCAACCTGTGATAGGTTTTCTGTCACCCTTACAGTAAAAATATGTTTCCTGATGTTCAGATGGACCCTCCTGTGTTTCAGTTTGCACCCATGGCCTCTGGTCATTGTGAATCACAGAGAAGGGTCACCTCCCTCAGCCTGCTGGCACTACTTTATGTAACACAGATGAAGACACCATTCACCTTCTTTGCAGCAAAGTCGTCTTTCTGGTTCAAGTTCAACTTGCTGTCCACCCAGACCCCCAGCTCCTTTTGTGCCAAGTTGCTTTCCAGCTGGTTGGCACCCCTCAGCTATTTTGCTTTAACATGTGTTCCTTATGTAGTTCTTCCTAAATTTTGCTATCTTGGCAAAGAATGTGCAACTCTTTAATTGCAGGACGTCAAAACTGTTTGCCAAAAATACTTTTTATTCTTATCTTCTTACGAGATTTTTAATATATTTTGCCATGTGGATTTTCTGAGATGCAATTCTGCAATCTGTAGTGTGTTTTTAGTATGGTCTTAGCAGTCACTGTAAATTCAATGAGTCTGAATTTACAGCATTTATGCTTTGAATAGGCTTAAAGCAGCTTTGTGCATAAAAATACTGTGCTTTAGGAATGGGTTTGAATTTCTTCTTAAAAAAATCTATATAATCCTGTCTGTGTAGAAGAATACCTCTGTGTGCTGAGGGCTCCACTGATTATGATGAATTGACACAACAGACCTCTCCTGTTGATCTTGTTCTCGTATTTTACTCTACTGTGCTTATCTAATATTCTGAATGGCTGCTTTTGTATAATACATGTAGATACAACTCCAGTATCACAATTTAATTGAATTAGCAGTCAGGGATGAAGATAGTGAACATTCTTAAAAAATAAAGCCTGCGTTCACAAGTCATGAGGGTAGTGAAGGTTGGCCTTGCCTCCACATGGTTATTTGAGAATATTTTTATAAGGAATAGAGAATGCAGACAGTGACAGGACAGAGGACTGCAATTACAAAATCAAGAATTTTCCCACAAATTGGCTTTGGACAACTTTGGAAAGTTCTCTGTGTCTCTCTTTGCCTTATTTATATCACCTGTATTCCAAGCATGCTGCATATTTAGCATGCAAATGGACAAATATGAGGGTGTGAGAGAGACATGCACTAAAGTGATAAAGACATTGTCTTGGACTGTGTATAAATTTATAAAATACTAAAATGAATTTCAGTAAAGTAGATGTATATTAAAAAAAATTAATCTCAAAAATTGCTGGTACAACTAGTCTGTGTTATTATTCTGATACCAATTTAATTTCATTTATTCATGTTAAACTCATAATTCTAAACTTGCACATGACTTTCAGATGATTAAAAATCTTGATATCAGTCCAGAATTACACAATAAAGCATATTACGGCTGTTCTTTAATTATAATGAGAGATGGGCACACCTTTCATCCCCAAAAACCATTTAGTACTATTAAACTGTTGCGTGGGTTTGATTATGCATAAACGTGAGTTGTATTCACTATCTTAACAAATTTAAAGTTTTATGGTTTACTTCTGTGTCCTCAAAATAGAAAGAAATGGACCCAAAACCTGTGGCATTTATACAGCCAAAACTATTCCTTCCTGCCTGAGAAGGAGCTGCAAAGGCCAATATAAATATAATGAAATTAAAATCAGTCTGTGAAAACAGCCCTGACTACTGAGGAGAGAGGAATATATTATTCGGTGCTGATTGTTTGCCCAAAATCTCCTAATGAATTAAAATGACTGTAATTAAAACAGAGGCTAAATGTCAAAGAAAAAATTCCCAAGCAGCTCTTCAGGAAGGGGTGGGGGTGGGGGGAGGTGGTTGGGTGGGAATCTTTATCACCTGAGATACTTAAAACTGTGAAGAAAAAAAAAAATCGATGATTAAAAATATCAATAGATTGTTCTCAGACAGATGTCTTTCCTGTCCTTTCCGGTTTTAGTGTCTCTGTTTTGCCCTAAGAATGAACTGGCCCCATGAGGCTGAGCAACAGCCATGAGTCATTATTCAAATGTGACTTAATTACAGAGTTATCTGTGTTCTTTAAGTTACCATTTGTTTAACAGCTAAATTGCTGTACCGCAGCTGTACCCTTGGGATTCCAGGCACAGACCTGCTTCAAACCCGTGACAAGGTCAGTGTTGCAGCCTCTTCTGCCAGGAAAATCTTAGCAGACTTTAAGGGTGGCTGCTGACGATGTGTTTCTGCTTTGTATGTCAAAGCTAATACAGAGATTTAATAATATAGCCAATGTAAGGGTTAATAATGAAGACTAAGAAAGACCTTATGTAAGTTTACATAAAACCGTAGAGGTAGGCAAATTGGGAGGGTTTGTTGGTTTGTGGGGTTCTTTTTTTTGTCATTGAAATTTTAGATTGCTAGCTGTTACATGACACTGAACAGTTTTCCTTTCAGTATTATCACACAGCGACTTAAATGTGATGAGGCATTAGAAAAGATTGAATTATTTTAATTTTACTTTTTCACAGGGTTCTGAAGCCATTGTGTTTTATTTTGAGTTAAATTATCCTATTTATCTTGTCTGCATAAATACCCTTATGAATAATGCAAGAAGCTGGGATGCTAAAAGTAAAAATTACAGACCTGTCCTTAAAGGACAGGATTAACATCCTGCAAGGGCTTATATGGAACCGAAGGATACCTTTTTGCTACAATACAAAAATGTGCCATTTTTGAGCATTTGCAAAGCGTTTTTCAAGGTGGAGTGTTGCCAGATCCATTAACAATTCTCTACTAATGGCAGTTAAGTGACTGAGTGGGGTAAAAGTAGGCAACAGGACAGTCTGTAAGAGATCTCCTCTTACATGGCCTTTGTAAGAAGGCTTGAATGAAAAAAAACTAAGAAAATAGTTCCATGGTAGTAAAGCAGCCATGTCTTAAGTTGAATTAGAGGTAGAAATGAAAAACACTATACTTAATGCGAAGGTAATGCAGATATTTAGCCAAATACTGCAGAGGCAAATTAAGGTTATGAGAATTTTCAGTTCCCAAGGAAATAGTAAATTGGCAGCTTCTCATAAGCACTCAGTTTTAGACTATGTAGCTATTAACACAGACACAGAGAAAGCCCATGCAGAATTGTGAGCTGGTGAGTGTGTTTTCACTGACTTCTGTGAGCACGGCGTAGTCCCGTGGGATAACAAGGTGAAGATGTGCATGGGAAGACCCAGGCTCTCCCCTCCATGGTAGGGTGCTGTGAGAAGGCAGAGCTTGGAGCCCTGCCTTGAGGGCTGTGTGCTCACCCTGCTGCCACGAGCACCGAGGGCAGGCAAGACCAGGAGCACGGGAACACAGCCAAAAGATGCCCAGCAGTTGTTTCTTCTGGCCTGTGCCACGTTACAGAATTTCTGTCCAGGTTTTAATGTGCTCCTTTGAAGAACTATTCTAATTTTGTACTGTTTTCACTCACAGGTCAGAAGTATACTCTTTTCATTTCAGCTTAACATAACTTTTTGAAAAAAGTTATACATATAGCACACTCTGGTAAGCATCTGTAGACACTAAAACCCCCCAAGTTAATGCATATGTGGCTCAAATTCCATAGCAAAACCCCAAAACAGACTTGGATAAGAAAGACTTTTATCCTGAGGCAAGTATGCAAATATAGTGCTAGGATCTAAAGATGGAAAAGCAGAGATGAAGAGAAATGAATTGATTCTAATTCCCTGAACTGTCTGTTATGTATAGCAACATCCTCCTATGCAGAAGAAGCCCTCAAAAAAGTGTTTTCAAAAACCATAGTATGTCCAGATGGAAATTATCTATTAAGTTAGCTAAGCAGTGTCATGGTATTTGACATACCATTTTATAAAGCTGTTTATTTGCATTTTCCTCTTGGTATTCTGAGCATCTTTCATTTGAATTTCTAAAACATCCACAATATCTTCCAGTACCTGCAGAGCTGTGTTTATATATGTGTTTGACCTGAAGAGGAGAGATAGTGTTAGGGGGTAGAGCTCGAAGGGTTTTTCACCAGTTGCTTCTGCATCAAGTGTCTGTTGGGACACTGTTTCCCAAAGCAGCTTCTCCTTATCCTTTGCCCACTGCCTCCAGCATGGGCAGGGCAATGCTGGCATAACTCCACTGGTTTAGGGAGGTCAAGTAAGTAAAGGAAGAACCTGTAAAACTGAAAGTGAGTCTTTTTTTCCCTAGCTCTTCTGGTTGAAGAAATTGGTTAGTGTCTCCCTACACATCAAGGAACAAAAGCTGGAATAGTTTTGGTACTGCCACAATGAAGTCATCTGGTCTTGAAATATGTATTCATATCCATATACATGCATTCTATGTATTGTTTTACTTTTCTGACATAATCTCTAGAGACATAACCTAGCTGCTCTTCTTCCACTGAGTAAACTGCTGCTTGGTTTTGGTACGCTGGCAGACAGGCTTTCTGAAAACTTACCTACTGGTCAATTAGCATCCTCTACCATGAGCCTAAGTCATAGACTTTTGAAAGGGCTTAAGTTTAGGGATGAAGTTTAGGAACACACTGTTCATTTTATAAATTAAAAATGTAAAACTGAATGGATAGAGGTCCAGTACAGGACTGACCCCAGGAAGCAGTTTTTAAACAGGAACATTCTCCAGTTCAACACTGGGGAAGAAAGGAAAGCAAGGAGGTGGATTCATTTGCAGCTGACCTGCAATAGCAAAGTCATTCACTTTCCAAATAGGATTAAACTTGTTTCATCAGCCATGGCATGTGAAAAGATCATGGTTATAAATTCCATTTGCTGTAATGAATTGAAAGTGTCTGAGTTTGCAAGCACCACTCACCGTTGATGGACAGCTAGATTTGTGCAGTGTTTTAACACTAAAATTAGCTCCCACAAAATAAAAAGTACAGAGAAGGTGGCAGCAGTGACAGATTTTAGAGCATTAAAACATTGACTTTATTGTTAGATGAGAGCAGAATAAAGCTAGAAATAAATAGCATTTATAACCCTGTTATGTAGACACCTTGGTTCATGCTAGAGCGGTTCATGCTGGACACAAATCTTGGAAAACAGCATTTTTTTTAAAGGTTTCTAAGCCATTTTTCCACAAGAATAAGTATTGTTACTGAAATGAGGAAAAATCAAACTTTTCTATGGTATTGCTTGTACGAAGTAAGAAAATGGGATCATGTTGAAGGGTATCTGAAATCCATTTCCATGTACATCAACACGACTCCAGTGCAGTCCATGAAACCATATTGGTGTATGCATTTTGTAAATTGAGATAAAAGCTACACCCTGGGGTTAGTTAATAACCTTAACTCAGTCTTGCATCAGCATCGTGAGACATTTCTTCTTTGATGCTTGCAGAGCTAAATGTAGTTTCTGAACCTATTTTCCCCCATTTTTTTTTTGGTTTGGTGTGCACAATTTTATTCATGTTTTAAGTGTGCCAAGAAAAAAAAAGTCTCAGCAGGTGAAAATGGGAATTATATGGGAATAATTTGAGTTTCATTTTAATTGATAAGGTACCCAGCTGAAAACTGTCCAAAACTGGGGGGGGGGGGGGGGAAGTTGACCTGAATAGAGGAAGGAAAATATAATGGCGTCTTAAATTACCTCGAGGTTAACATAAAATTAATTTGCTAATTTTAATTACGACCCTACAAAATGTGCTGAAAAATGCTCAGAGGGGAGAAGCAGCCAGGTGCCAGCCATGATTAGCCAAGGTTACTAGCAATTATGAGGTCTCTATTAAACAGGTTAGAGAAATTTGAGAAACTCCTTTCTAAACCCGGCACATTTTATTGACACTTCAGCAGGGTGTTCATCATGCTGTATCTTTCCATTGCTACAGACTTGCTGTCATTTGCCTCACTTTTTTCCTGCTAAATGTTTTATTTGCAGCTGAAACGTGGACTGCTTTTTCTGTTTGTCACATGCTGTTACACACTTACTGGGTATTTATTTTGATCACGGAAACAAAAGAGATTAACCAGTGTTTGCCAAGTGCTCTGAGCACCTTAAGTGCCAGATAACTGCCAATATCGCAGCTGAATGCTGGAAACACAAATCCTGAAGGAAATGCTCTCTCTTTCCGAGGTGTCCTGGGACGTGGGGTTTGTAAAGCAGGAATGTTGCTGAAACTGCCTTGTCGGTGGGCAACCTGTTCTGCAATGCTTTAAGTGCCCAGGCAAACGTAACTTCCGAGTTCAAAAAGCCAACAAAAAACAACCAAGGACCAAAAAAATCTGCATGTTTGCTTTGCGTTTTTAACGAATTGTGGTGTAAAAGAATGTCTTGTCTGTAACAAATTACATGATGTATTATTGTTATTTTTTTATTGTTGTGATGTGAGTCATGCTTTAAGTGTCTGTTGTTGGGAACCGTAATAAACGGTTCTATCCATCTGACCGGTTCTAAACGGTTCTAATCCATCTATTAAAGGAAACTTAAATAAGAAAACCAAAAACCCCAAAAAACAACCAATAACATTTTTTTTTTAAAAAAAACAAACCTACAGTATTGGTGTCAAAGGAAATTAATTTCCTGGCTGGCTTGTGTTTTTCTCTGAGGCAGATATTGATGAGTGTGCAGAGGGGATCATTGAGTGTCACAACCATTCACGCTGTGTTAACCTCCCAGGGTGGTACCACTGTGAGTGCAGAAGCGGTTTCCATGACAATGGAAGCTATTCTCTTTCCGGGGAGTCCTGTGTTGGTAAGCAATGATCAGCAGAGCCTTTTTTTTTTTACCTCCTTCTGCATGGTGTTCTGAAGTGACTATTGAGCTGCTGTCCTGAGCAGTGACTGTGTTTAAGGCTAAAATGCGAGTGCAAACGAGCGTGTCTGTGTCTGTCAGCATCCCCAGCCACACGGGGTGGGTGCTGGCTCATGGTGCATCACGTTTTTGAGTGGTTATCGCAGGAGGGAAGCAGCTCGAGATCCAAAGTGTGACTTGCTGCACTTGTTCATTTATCATAACAAGTTGCTGTGAAAGCTGCAGTGGAAGTGGGCTTCCTCAGGAGCATAATTGGCCACAAAATTGGGAATGAGGTGGTTTTCTAATTCCAAATTTCAGCAGAGAGGATGAACACATCAGTGGTATGTCTTTGTTGCTTTGGTTTGCTTGTTTTCCATTGTTTGCCATTCTTCACCCTTAATTTTTTGAATGATGCTAATAACATCAGAATCTCTATGGCACCATATTTGCAGAATAAGGCCCCAGGGGCACGAACAGAGAGGGATTTTTAAAGGATGCAGAGGAGTTTTTCAGTTCTTTCTGTGGGAGGACAAAGGATAAGGCTGCATGAGGAGTTAGTGCTGGTACTTGCAACCTGTGTGCCCTCAGCTGACTGGGAGACACTGCGTGCCACTCCAGCAAGTAAGTAGCAATAAAACCGTAGTGCAGATGGTAATTGTGGCTATTCTCAGAAGCCTTAAACATAATTTCTCTGTGATATTTTATCAGGTGAGTTTAAAACTGTTTAAAAAGGATCCCATTTTAACTTCTGTAAAGATACAGATCAACTGCTCGTAGTGTTATGGCCTTTCTTTGGAACTTCAGTTACTCTATCAGTCAGTTGTATGAATCTTCTGTAAAAGCTCTTCTCCTCCTTTTGTGAAAGACTATTTTTTTAATGCTGTAAACTTCATTTATCATGGCCATAACTTCTAAGGGTGTCTTCTAAGATTTCAAGTCTATACTTAAAATATAAGTTAAAGTAACAGTTTGTAACAAAAACATATAAATTTACTTGTAACTTGTAAAAGTTACATTCCCATCTTTTATAAATTTCGGCTATCAGAAGTCCTTGGGATAAGGTAGCATCTTGATTTAAAAATGCAGAGGGACAATAATTATTTTCAAAAGCAGTATTTTGTAGATTGTCCAGCTATATTAGCTTTTTAGACATTGTCCTAAGCTGATGATGGGGAGCTTGATAAAATCACAGCAGTGAACTTCATGGGGGTAGCTGGGTAAAAGATGGCAAATTTTACAGCACTTTATGATTTAATAGATAAACCACCATATGAAAACCACGTATTTCTAAACGAATTCCCAGATGTTAAGAGTTCTCCTTCATTTAAATGCTGTAAAAGGGGTAATGAACAGAGAGCAATTTTGAAAATACCCTCTTTATGAGAAATCAACATGGCATAAGCTTCAAAAAGCCCTGAGGGAGTTGGGGACAAAGGGCATTTTTAGCATTTCTGGTGCTTGCCTGTACCACTTTCCTGGGGAGCCCCATCCCTCATCAGGCTGACCTTCTGTGGTTGATTTGGGATGAAGAAGATCTAAGAGTCAAGCTGACCTCAGGAAAAGACAGACACAGACAAGACTGTGGTTGAGAATGGACCCATAGGTAGGCTCAGCTGCTGGAAAGGCCAGTATTGCTTGGACTGAATCGCTGTTGAAGGGTTGGGCACTGCGAGAAGAGGCCCCAAATGTTCCGTTTTCTGTGGAGACTGGAGGGATGAGATTTCTCCATGAAAACAAACTGCCCTCATTTTGACCTGCACAGCATGCTGGAAGCTTGTGAGGTGAGGCGCTCATCTCGCCATATGCAAGTTGTAAACAGAATGTGAAATTAGCGGGTTTATTTTAATGAAATAGCTTCTCTGAACCATCTGCTGCAGGGTACCAGTGAGGGAGAGAATGAACCAGTTTGCTTCACCAGTATAATGAAAATAAAATAATTAAAAATTAATTGAAAGATTCTGCTAGCCCATATTGACAAATTTCAAACCCAAACCATGATGTTTATTTTAAAAATGCAACTAAGAACTGTTTAAAACAGAAGATAACACTATACCTTGTAACTAAAACATCACATTATGTGTTGTTTACGTGGTGGAGCATTTAAAGTGAGGGCCAGTGTCTTTCACTCTGTTTCAGAAAAAAAGAGGATTTGCTTAGCAACAGCATTTTTTCCTGCTGTATTGTATACTGAATTCTTACTGTGTACCTAAGGTGGATTTGAGCCATTGTCTTCCAGTATGTTTTGAAACATTTCTTCTTTCTTCCTCCCTGAAGGACAAACCTGGAGAACAATAAATAGGCTAAAAACATAAGTAAAGGAAGATTAAACCCTCCCCTACAAAATAATAGCAATAACAATAAGTACTACTAATAATAATAAAGAAAAGAAAATCACAAGGCAATGGGAAGGAGTACTCATCCCTGACAGATTGCCCAAAGCCCAGGCAGCTTTTGCTGGATGCATTTAGGTACCTACTGGTTAACCCCTTTTCCGTCCATTTAAATGTAGGTGGTCTGGGAGCTGAGTCATTACTTGCAATGTCTCTGCAGTACTTGCAGAACATTAAGAAAAATGACATGTATTTGGGAGGTGCTGTGATACCTCACTGCTTCTAAAAGCTTTATCCTCATTGAGTGGGAGAAAACAGTGGAATCTGGTCACCTGGCAGGGGACAAATGTGTAAATCAACAGGCATGGTGGGTAAGGTCATAATATTGCACCAGAGCTTGGGTAATAAGGATGTATGACTTAGCCAGGCCCACTTGCAGATTGAAAAAATTCCTTTATTGCTCAAACTATCAGCCAAAGACAGCTTTTATCAGAGATGTCAGCTTCATAAAGTGATGGTGAGCAGGCTCAAATTAAGAGAATGTAATTTAATTTCCCACAGTAGAGGCACTGGTCTTTCACAATGTGTTATTAAGAATACTGCTCGCAGACAGAAGACAGTTGCTCTATGAATTTGCTACTGAAGTTTGCTTGGCAATTAAAATCTGTGGGCAACAGTTTCAGAGTTGTTTTGTTGGGTTTGCTTTTTGTTTGTTTTTTAATTTTGTTACAGGAGCTTAGCTGCACTCTCAGGTAAACAAACAATAATACTTTATAGAGAAGTGTGAATTGTCATGTGATACAGTATTTACTGCTGTCTACAGATGCCATATAGAAGCAACTGGCAGGTGGTGTCTTTTCCCTGCACCAAGTGCCTCTGCAGGACCAAAGAATGATCTGTCCAGGTTATCAGAACCAAAACAAGGGGAAAACTGGCAAAGAAATGCTGTATTCTGGGAAGTCAGTAGTGTCCCACAAAGCAAAGCAAATTATACTTTTGCATCTCCATCTCTTAGTGAGATGCTTCCAGTCTGCAGAGAGCTGTTCAGACCCCAGAGTGCAGATTTACTGATTCCATTTTTTTTTACGTTGGTGATTTGTCTTTCTGGGTCTCGACACTGGGACTTGCAAGCACAGAAGGAAAAACCACCGAGGCAGCAGTCCCTGTCAGAGTTGGGTTTTTTTCTTAGGTTAGAGTAGCCGTTGGGGGTGAAATGAGAGCTGGGAAAAGGTAGGACTCAAGAGCTTGTGAAAGAAGACTGCACAGGTATTAGTCTCCCACAAAAGCTTGAGGGTGCAGCTGTGCTTGAGGGTCAAATCTGAATGGGTTTTAAATCAATTCCTGAAGCTTTCATATATTCCATAGTATGCTGCAGTGTTGCCTCTTATCTTGATTAGAAAGTAAAAGAAAAGGTTTGTTCCTTGTTCATTTTACCCCTTTCTGCATCGCACAAAAAGCTAGACCTTGAAAATCTTTGAAAATCTTTGAAAATCTTCCTATATGCGTGAGAATTGCTTTCCTGTCCATTGTTAGAGAAGTGATATGTAGGCAGAAAGGTTTGTGTACAGTACAGAGTATCCAAGACCAACTCTAGAACCTGCTGGTTTACAGCTTTCTTCTGTTCTGCTCATAGAATTTCTTAAAGCTCATAACATCAGAATCTGTGCCAGTGGATTTTATGCTGTAAATTAAAGATTATCTTTCTTACTTTCCACTTAGTAAATTCTGATTCTTGTACTCTGACAGAAAGTTGTGTTACATGTCTGCAAGGTAATTGTGTTTAGTCATTTCTACATTTTTAAAAAGCTTTTGTAAACCCTATATTCGGAATCTAATTTACTGTGCAGTGTTCCTTAATAGACTGTTATGTCTCTATAGAATAAACGTGCTATCATAAAATATCTTCTAACTAAGAATGAATCTGCTTAGTGATATTTTTTTCCAAAGGTGACTCCAAATAACTTTGATTTAGAAAGAAGGCAAAAATCATTAAGTGACAAGTTGCCTGTGAAAAACGATTTGTCAAAACAGTGTTTAGCTAACTTGTACATACATTGGTTTGGGAGCCCAGCATACATTTTTCACGTTAACAATATACTGTAATGGTTTAATGTACCATAACAGTTAAAATTAGCACATTAGTAGGGTTCTTTCTTCTGCATCAGCTTATCATGATAATACAGAGCACCACGCTGCATGGCTTGCTTGCACACGATTTATTAAGGTGCTGTGGAAAGGTCTTACATTAAAACCTGAACAGCCTTGAAAACTAAGAAATGAAATAGCAAGGGATTGGTTTAAAATTTCAGTGAAAGCAAGTTAATGAACTTGTGTTGATATGTACAGTCATGCTTGTCTTCTACCCTATTCAAGTGCAGTGGCCATGGGACCTCTCATAATATCTGAGGCAAATTACTTCTCATTACAGCCAAAAAGGATGGAAAAGAAAATTGCATCTCAAGGGATTATTTGCTTCCATTTTGATTCTGTTTTCTTGTCTGCCCGCATTACCAAGCTCTCTCTGCACTTTGAGAGTATTTTGGGAAACGAGCACATCTTGGGTGGTCTACTTTCTTTCTTTTCTCACCCACGGAATGTGAGTGGTTGCTGAGACACGTAGGGTCAGGTACTTCTGGCTGTGCGTTTGCTGAGAGAGGCACAGACTGGAGTGTTTGAAGAGTGAAGATCTTGATCAGTTCTGTGATAGTTGGCATGTCCTGGCAGCAATCCCTGTGCTGTTGGCTATACCTTGTTGATAGAAAATAGCACAAGGCTTTGCAGTGTGAGCAAGTTTCTGGTCAATATGGTTGTTTCAACTGTATCCGCGCTTTTCCTTGGAAAGGAACCGTGTGGAGGGGGGGAAGTGAAGTTCTGCCACTTTCACTTCTATTAATTAGTGGTTTATGCCACAGAAAACTTCAGTGTCATGAATAAGATTGCAAGGTCCTATTCCAGGTGTGAAAATGAGATTGTTTGTGTAGGTTGACAGGATACATGAGAGAACTAATCCCCATAAACCTAAAGACAGACTTTTTTTTTTTGTCCTATGTATATGGGGAAAGAATATGGACTCTTCTTGCTATTTCCAGTGGTCTTCTAAGATACTTGATCAGTAAATTAATATTTCACTTCCTTCCTACTTTGTGGTGTTATAACGAGAAATGAGATTTGTGTGCAGGTTTTGCCTTGCCCATCCTTAAATGTTGCAGTTTGGGGCCTGCATCTTCTGAGAGCAGTTGTGGGAAAGCAAACGAAACCTGAGGGGAGTGTGGGGAATTTGATTTTTCAACACCTAAATAGACACATTGATTCTACTTGTTAAGAGAAGTTTCACATTAAAAATGAGTCTTTTCTCCCCTGCTTTGCATAGCCACATACATGCTGATCTTGCATCGATATGAGCAAGTCCATTTGAACTCTATTAAACTGAAATATTTTCTTAAGCTAACTGAGAGCTGGCAGTGTGGGAGTATTTGTCTGGGGTGTTTTCCTTCCCCACCCCCCCAGTCTGGTTTGAGGCTGAGGGAGTGACAGTGACAAAACATGTTAAGGCTTTTCTTCCTCAAGTTTCTGGGAACCTTGGCTGTTTGTTCTGACTTTAAGAAATGCAGTTGGTGATGAGAAAAAAAACCCGCCAAAGGGATGTTCTCAGAAAATTAGTTCTATTAAAAGTTCAGCTGAAAATGAGTGCAGTGTCCAAGCCTCTTCTATCTGATTAATGGCTAAAACTTTTAAATAATAAATGCCATAAAATAATAAGAAACTGTCATTTGCATAAAGAAAGAATGAAAAAAAAAGAGCAAACTGAGTAGCAATTAGGAATTTATGTCTGTGCTTTGGTTGATTGGCTTATTTTGTCAAGAATCTTCCATTTACCAATTTGGGCTGCTCTTAATGGGGACATCCTTTTTGTGTATGCTAAACGGAGAACAGCAGTAGCAGGACATAAATAGGGTGTTCTTCCCTTTTGCATATGTATAAGAGATTAAGTTGGCTTTGTGCAGTATGAACAGGTCTGTACTACTGAGAACATGAATAATGTTAGTTTCTATAATTGCTAACATCTGGCTTTCCATAAATCTGTTAAATTACATGGAAGCAGAATTAGATTTCAGTGTCATAAGTAAAGCAATTAAATGCAACTCTGTAGGCAATATGGCTTTATATTCATCTGTGAAACCCTTTTAGTTTTGAACTGTGAAAGCTACCCTTCTAATCTGTACTGTGATTCTACTGCATCCCATATAGATTATATTCAAGGAGCTCTTAATGTGATGGGGAAGACAACATTGTTGATGCTTGGTGAAATCACCAAAGGCAGAGTGAATGCTTCATTTATACCTTTGTTTTCAACAAAAACCACAAGTCAAAGTCTATTGAAAGGAAAATGGGATATCTCTAAGAATGTTTTAAGTTTTACAGTAACTATTTGGATATAATTCAGTTAATTTATACCGCTCTTCATGTCAGCCGTCATGTTTGTTACATCCTATGATATTCTGCCACTTGTTAAACAATGAACTCCAAGTTTTAATTCTCTTAGTCCTGCACCTTTTACACCACTGATAGTGGATATTTCAAGTACTAAGTAAGGGTTATTCTATACGTTAGGGTAATAATATTCTTTTCTGGCAATTATGGCAGTCAGGACAGCAAAATACTCCATTTTTTAGGCCAATCTGAGTCACAAGCAATTGAATCGTGCCTTCAGACCACTGGGAACATTCCTAACAAAGGACTGGCCCACAGGTTAGCCCAGGAGCAAAGCCCTTCTGCAGTGGAATTGCCTCCAGCTTCCCTTTGGGTCCATAAGCACAAAGAGGAACATCCATTTTCTGGTGGCCCAAAGCTTCCACTCTGTCGTGCATTTAGTCAAATCCAGGGGCACAACCACATTTCCACTTGCTCCTGGACTATTTATGAATTGAAATCAGCAATTGTACCAACCTGATCAGACTGAGTTTAGTGGCTTGATTGTTAGAGAGAGCGTCCTTCTGTGATGGAGAGAATTGTTAAAGTCTTTTTAAGAGATGACATTTTGAGGAGATGACTCAGGAACCCATGGCACTTGTCCAAAAAGTAGGGCAGCTGGCCATCACATCCCACCTAAATTAAACTTTAGGTAACTGTTCTTTATAAGTTCTATTGAATTTTGAAATTTGTTATTTCAGAGGGGAGTTGAAAGTCCTGTTGGGTAATATTGAACAGTTCTAAATTTCAGACTAACAATAAGGTCATTTTAAATGGTAAGTGTGATGGTTCTTCCTTTTAATTTCTGATTGCATCTGATACTATTCTGGAATTTTTGTGACAGAAACTATCACATACATCTAAAGGATTTTCCTCCTCAGCCTTCTTTCCAGTGTTGCTTAGCAGTTTTCATTGTTCATGTTGGGACAAAAGAGACCCAGTAGTTTACTGGTATTTTATCTGGACAATCTGTCAATATATTGTTTAGAGAAAAGTCCAAAGTTATTTTCTGAAAGAAATATCCGTTTTTCACAATGTGCAGAAAAATCTCGTAGCTTTCACTGCGACAAAAAGAACACTGCATGAACTGTCCAGATGAATTCATATTGCATAATTGTATTTTACCCTCCGAGAGCAATTTTAATGGGATCCTGTAATTCGCTTTTCTCTGGTGTGTATAATGATTTTATCTTGTCACCTATTCTTTGTGTCATTGCAAAATCACACTGCATAGCTTTAAGACTTTTTTTTTCTGAATCAGGTGCATCTGACTTCTTTTTTTTTTTCCTTCCCCTCCACCTCTCCCAATTCACTTATACCTTCTAGCAGTGGGAAAAGGATGCAACTGACTGCTTTAATTATGGGAAATGTTGCTCATGCTAGGAACTTATCAAGGGTAGTGCACCTCTCTTTTGATGTGAAATCCAGAACAGAGAGTGGTCTAGTTGACAGAAGGTCACTCTGAATGACCAGTAGTTTCCAGTCACTGGGAAATCAGTGTACACCCTTGTCTGAAGGTTCGAGTCTCTGATACATGGTTCCACCAAGTATGTCAGACTCAGCATTTATAATTAAGCCTGATGGAGATAGCTTAAGAATTCTTGGTAGAATCAAAATAAATGCTGAAGAATAACATAAAAAACATCAGTGTTTAGTGTCTGGCAAGTAAATATGAAAGGTATAATCCCTCATCCATCAATAAGACAGATTAGCAATAATTACTTGATGCAGAAATAAAACTTGCCGCGTGAGAAAAGTGTCCAAAGCTTCATAAGACTGCTGTTTTGCAGATATTGATGAGTGTGCCTTGAAGACCCACACCTGTTGGAATGATTCAGCCTGTGTGAACCTGGCAGGAGGGTTTGATTGCCTTTGTCCTTCTGGACCATCTTGCACTGGAGACTGTCCCCATGAAGGCGGCTTCAAGCGGAATGGGCAGGTGTGGACCCTGAGAGAGGACAGATGCTCCGTTTGTTCCTGCAAGGTGAGATCCAGCTGCTCTGGGCTTCAGGAGTCCTTTAATTCTCTGGGCTCATGTCAGGAACCCAATGCTACTGGTGTTGGCAAAAATGTCAGCCTAAGCCTAAGGCACTGAGGCAGAAGGTAAGCTTTGCTGTGGGCACTGAAGCTGGGATGGGGATATTCTTCTGGGGAGGCATTTCTATTCTTATTTGGGAATATATGCCTAGATGAATAATGGCTAACGCTGCTGAACTTCTGCCATGTCACCCTGTAGGCCAGAGCATCTCAGAGTGTGCCTTGAAGAGGGCATTGCCCTTTAACACAACGTTCCAGCTTACTGGAAGTGCTGAAAACTGGTTTTAAATTCCCTTTGATGAGGATATGCATCTCTCAGTGGTGTTGTCAGCCAACTTCCTGTTGGTAGTGCTTCCCTTTACCTGGAATACATATGAATGAGCTGTGTGAGAAGACTTGTCTGAGCATGAGTCAAAGGTTAGAGGACCCAGCAGCAGGCACTTAATTTCCTGAAGTGAAGAAGGGCAAAGGCCAGCTTTTTTTTCCTCATCCCAGCTTGGCTGTGTTGGCAGCTCTCCCACTTGAGCCGTGCAGCTCCCCCTGCACCTTTGGAGAAGCCAGGTCTAGTATCAGTAGATCTACCTTAGAGTTAAGACTTAGATCAGGGGGAGGGTGTGTTTTTTGGTTTGTTTTGGTTTGTGTTTTTTTCCCCTGGAAATTATCAAGGTTTTTTTCTGACTATGGGAACCAAGTTAGGAGAACGTTTGGCTCTGCTTTCTTGATTTTCACCAGATAACAGGGGAATGTTGTCATTGAAATCAGAAGAATTTTAAGAATGCCCTAATCTGAGATTGGTCTTTCATGGCTCCTTTGACCTGATTCGTTCATGGCATGGGTAAAGCTCTGCAGGCTCCTGCATCAGGGCAAGGAAAATTACATTTTGGCCACTGTGAAAAAGTTGAAGATGGAGCATGGGATTTGGTCTCAGTCTCTGTGTTTCAATGCTTAGGAACCAGAGAAGCATGAGAGGGTTTGAAGGGGGACAAAGGGAAAGAGTTGTTTTGAACTTGCAAGAAGCTAAAAGCCTCATCGTTTCTGTTTTGCAATGGTGTAGCAGGAGGGAAAATAAAGACTTCAGATGAATAGAACCTGCAAAGTACACTGCTGGATTGGGCTCAGTAGGGAATATGTTCTTGTTAGTTGCTATATTTTTTACCTCAAGTAGCCTCAAGCTCCCTAAAACTCCTCCTTTCAGAAGCTAAAGTGTACAACTCTACTGAATATATATCAAGATTTTATGGTAACCTTGGGGAGCTGGCAGGCTTACGAAAGGATTTCCAGTCAATAGAATAAACAGTTTAATATATGTGAAGACATCTGGTCTGCCTTTGCAGAATTATAACTATTAGTATTCCCATTTCTGATTGTTTGTAATTTGTTTTATTTGCCATCGCACATATTTCTTATGTTGAATGCTCTTACTGGTGTATGAAAATATACAAATGATTAACTAGTACATAGATAGTCTAAACTAAGCCTGACACTGTTGCTGTAACTCTTCCTTTACATCTTCTTCACTGCAGTTTTTTCCTTGTGAATTAACATTTGCATTTAATTTTGTTCCAGTAGCTGCCTGTTTCAAGGGCCAAATTCTTGTCTATAGAACAGGGAAAAGAGGGAGAGCTCCTCCTCCTCTGTCACATCTCAGGCAGACTGTAAAGCCTTCACTCAGTGTTTATGAAAATGCATTTTTATACATTGGAAGTGATATCTTCCAATACAACCAGGCTACTTCTCAAACCTATCCATCTCATGCACTTGCACAGAGACCTGGCCCTGCTTGATCTTTTGCATCCTACTCAGTTTGCAGTGAGGAAAAGAGTAGAGGGTAACTAAACCATTCCTTAAACTACTGACTTGAACTTTGAAATGATCCTACTTCCTTGTTTTATCCAGGAGACAAATCAGCATTTCAGTTTTAAAATAAAATGGGCTTTTCTTTTGCTATAGTTACTCTAGGAAAGGTCAGGTGGATATATTTTGTGCATTGGCTGAAGCACATAGATATTATCTTGGAAATATTTTAACTTATAATTGATGCAAAGGAAATTAAATACCTTACATAACCTTACTTAATGAACTTCAAAGTTATTTGTGAAGTAGGATACTATGGAGGATCAGATATTATATTGTTTCAGTTATATAATGAAGAAAATTGTCATTACAGAAGCACAAGGTATTTCAGAGAACCCTGTCTCTTCAAAACATCCTAGTTCATCTGAATGTATATCAAGTTTACAAAATCAGAAATTCTCAGAACTATAAATTAACCTCATATCTTAAGTATATTTGATGTGTCTTGTACAGGCATCTTCCCAAATTCTTGTGGATTTAACAGGACATCAGATTTAAAGCTGGTAGAAATTTGAAGGGGAGGGGGGAGCTGTTGTACTCTGCCATGAAAAAAGCCAAGACTGGCTGTAAACTCTGTCTATATCTGGGCTTTTGAGCATACATATTTCTCAGGGCTACTCTGGAGCTGAAAAGATGTATGTGGGATGCTGTAGCCTAAGAGGCTTCATGTCGCTGCAGTATAGCGATAAAAAGGTTTTTGGAAAGGTATTGAGCTATGTAGACAAAACCCAGATGCTTAGAGACTAAAGAGAGCAGCAGTGTATTATGATTACCAAAAGTTCTCTGGCAAACTCATCAGGCTTTGTCAGTGTTCTGAGATATGGAGACGTATTTACAGCAACATAAAAAAGATGCTCAGGGAAGCACAGAACTACCAGCACTGTCACCAGCCAAAAGGGCAAATTTGAAAACTAATCCTGGGAGCTTAGAAACTGAATTGGATCTAAGCAGGCTGGCCATTGTTAGCCATTATTAGTGAGCACAGAAGAGGAGAGAGACCGCCATGGTGAAGGTTCCTGGATTCCTGGCAGAACCTCACATACGTGGAGCTGGTCATCCTGACAGAGCTCTTGTGCTAAGCTGACTTTGGATGTGCATCTGCACCTGGCCAAACCTGTTGCTAAGGAAATGGGCCACTTACTCAAATTGCTGAGTAAGGAAATAAAGCTTTTTTATTCCTCTTCCCACAGCTAAAGCAATCTGGCCACTAGTACCAAATCCCTACTTACCCTAATTTGATACAACACTGAATAAACCCTGCACAGTAATCTATGCCCTACAGTTGGCAAAAGCAGTTCAGATCCATGTTAACCTGGCATGTTTTCTACATTTCTGTAATTCTGTGTTCTCTTCAGCTTTACTTGTTAGGCTTAAGAATTCATTTTAATTATTCTTACAGTAGCATGCAGTATTCTAACCCCTTGAAAACTGTGATGAAATGCAGCAGTAACAGTGACTGATGTGGGTATTGTGACTCCCTGGTGCTAATTTTGTACATGTTGCATTGTGGCCAAGACTGGCCACTTTGCTTTAAAATAAGAGCCAAGCACACATCCCTACATCAAATCATAAGCAATCAACCCCCGTGCTACATGCTGAGCAACCTGGCGTAGTGGAAGGGCCTCCAGAGGGGCACTGGAATAAGATGATCTCTAAGTTTCTTCCAACCCAAACCATTCTGTGATTCTATGCTGTTGTTGTGGCTATTTTGTCTGCCTCTGGAAAAGCCATCCTGGGCTGCTGTCACTTTTCTTAGAAATCACTTTTTTAAGAGATCAGAGGAAATAAATTCCCTTGAATTGAGAGGTATACCTATATTTACTGGCAATGAAATTTGGTTCCTTCTGACATCAGATATAGTTTTATAGACTCCGAGGAGGGTTCTGATGAGAATAGGAAAAACTGCAGTGAAATGAATGGAGTTGTTTTAGGAATCGTATGGTTGTGATCCAGAGCAGAATATAGCTTCCTTTGTCTCACAGCTCTATCTTTAAATTGGCTGCAGTGGATGCTTTGCTGGGCTAAGGACTAATCCCATAACTAGTGATGACTGCAAAAGGAGTTAATGTCAGAACTTTTCCATAATCTCCTCACTGTTAGTTGTGACTTCAGTTTCCAGCCTACATGTGGCATTTCACTGTGCTGTCTCACCTCCAGGAAGGGGTGTCATTTCAGGCATGGTAGTCCACCCAAATTTCATAAGTAAAATTAGAATCAGTTTGGTTTTCTCTGATGCAAAGATATTATGTCCTATTCTCTTTACATGCAGAGGCAGTTGCTCTGTTTATCTCAAACAGTTCTGTTCAATGGTCTTTAACAAAATGAGCTATCCAATGCTGTAAGCAAATATTTAGCAGAATCATATTTTGGAAAGCGTGTGGAATCCAGGCCCTCTGAAATACATGAACTGAATTAGAATGGATGATGATGAGTCCATTTGTCTTTAAACTGATGTACTGTGGAACCAGATGTGATGTCAGAATAAAGAACAAGTAGTGCTACTGTGACTTTGCTATATTTTGCTCTGATAAAGTTAAAGGGGCCACCTTTATTCAACTTATTTTCTTTGTAGTGGTACATTCAGTCAAAGTAGTGCTAAATAAATGTTTACATGTATTAGAGTGGCAGCTGCTGGAATGGTTTGTTGATGTAACCAACGAGATATGAAATTCCTTCACTATATTGCTTCTGAGATACTGACTTGTTTTAAATTCAGTTAGCTGGAGACAGGCGACTATTCTCAGATTCAGACAGTGTTGGATCCATGCACTGACAGAAATTGGGATAATACTGGTATTTGTCATGGTACAACAGGCAAGATCCAACCCTTATCAGCAGTATCATCGAATGCACTAAGAACCTGATATCTCCTGGTATGCCAGGGACGTGCCCTTTGCTCTCTACCCGCCTTATTACATACCTGGGTTGCTGTCTGGCAGCCTGTGGTTGACACCAGGGCGATGTGTCCTCACAGGACGGGAGGATTTTCTGCCGGAGGACGGCCTGTGACTGCAGGAACCCCAGCGCTGACCTGTTCTGCTGCCCCGAGTGCGACACCCGCGTCACCAGCCAGTGCCTCGACCAGAGCGGGCACAAGCTCTACCGCAGCGGGGACAACTGGACCTACAGCTGCCAGCAGTGCCGCTGCCTGGTACGGGAAAAGCGTCTCGAATGGGAATAATAATAATAATAATAATAATAATAATAATAACAATAATAATAAGGATTATGACTTTTAGGAAAACGTACCTGCTCTTCCTTCCCCTGCTTTTCTGACTGGGGATGATGATGAAGCACTTACGGAGCCCCAGAGAGCTGAAAGCTACACTGTCAGTTTTCCCTCTTTCCGCTGAATGAGTAGGTTTTAATGAGCAAAGTGAAAAGCTTGACAAAAGCTTGGAGACCGTGGCACTGTATTAATTACAGCATTGGTCTGCTTTTGAGAACTTCTATAAGGTTGTCTGACCTTTAGATGACTTTTTCAGTTTTTTTTTTTTTTTCCCCATGTGATGGGTTTGGTTGGGGATGTTTCAGTTTTTAATTATATCAGTTGGTGTGGCTGTCTTAGCAAAATGGACAATGAAATCCCTTTCTGATTTTTTTTTGTTTTTTTTTAAATTCTTTTTTCCATTCAGCAAATGCTGGAAACACAAAGGGCCAGTACCACTTTGTAAGTTAGAAAAAAATTAGCCAAATAAAAAAGGCCAAAGAAATTACTGAAATTATTAGAAGAACATGCAAAATAAAGAGCACTTATTTTCTCATTAGACACTGTAGATTGTTTCCTTAAAGCTTTAAGTTTTCCACAGATACACTAATTAGTGCATCAGTGAAGTTCATTAAAATTATCAGTTTTCCATTTATAGCTGTCTGTATAACATAGTCATTATATATGATACTAATCAAGAGATGTCTGAGCATCAGGAAGGAAATTGCATTCAAAGCTAAGTTACTGTTACAAGATAATTATCCATAATGCACAAAGTATTGAGGTTGTGGCTGGCAGTTCTTTGCCCAATTTTGTGATGGGGATAACATACAGAACTGTAAGACAGTGATGCCCTAAATCAGTGCTACATGTAAGGTCCTGTGTAGTGTGTGATGTTCTCAACATCCAAAGTGTTTCCAGAGTAGCATAATGCAAGTTATTGAAGCCCTTCACAGGTTAAGTTTAGACACACAGAGCAATACTTTGCAGAAGTGACCTGATGTTTCTGTCTCAGTATCTCTAGCTACTAAACTATTTTGGTTTTGTTTGTTTGTATTTTCACAAAGCTAAATAATAAAGTAAGTCAGTGGAACATTAATGGTATTGCTCTAGCAATTCCTTTAGGAGTCAATATTGTCTGCTGCTAGTTAGATTGGTGTTTAATGCTTGTCAAGCATACTAACCTACATCTATCTGCAGTGTTAATTTTCTATTTAAATGCTTGCTGTGATCCCACAGAGATGTTTATGTGACCAGGAGTAGAAAGAGTTCATGAGTCTGTAAGGCAATCACTGCAAATATTATAGCTTGTGGAAAATATTGGAACCCAGTATTTAACCTTGTCTTCAAAACCCCCGGAGAACTCAAGTTCCCCTGCTATGATGATGACAGTGTTGTTGTTTAGTCACGAAACAACCCCATGATAATCTGCTACATTTAGGAAACTTCAGCTTAGTATTCAAACATGAATCTGTATGATCAACCAAACTGAGACCTGATCCATTCAGTTTATTGCCATTTTGGCAAAACAAAAATTTTCCATTCAACGGGATAGAAAGCTTCTCGGTAACTCATAAACAGCAACAAATTCAGTGAGGTTTGCTTCAATTTTTATAGGAAGGAGAGGTGGATTGTTGGCCTCTTCTGTGCCCGAGTCTAAACTGCGAGTACACGGCCATCTCAGAGGGCGAGTGCTGTCCCCACTGTGTCAGTGACCCCTGTCTGGCTGACAACATCACCTATGACATCAGGAAAACCTGTCCGGATGGCTATGGAATCACAAGGCTCAGCGGCGCTGTGTGGACGATGGTGGGCTCTCCTTGTACAACCTGCAAGTGCAAGGTACGGTGGGCCGGGTGCAGTGGTTGTGGAAATGCATGTCCTGAACAAATCTGGGGTCACCCTCTGCCCTTGGAGGCTCACATTAAAATCTTGGGGGAGTAAATGAGACCTGAGAGCCTACAAAAAAAATCTTTTCTGTGTTGCAGAGTGGAAACAAAACGATTCTCTCCTTGTTGAAAACATCGAGCACAGATATGTTAATGTCCCAGTGCAGCGTTCTGCTGGAGTGCCCTTCAGGCATTCTCAGTATGAATCTAGACTAACATTTCAATAATTGCCTGGTGTGGGTGCTCGTGAAAATGTGTATTACAGGCCTGGTAAGCTGAGGCAAAAACCCTAATAAAAGTTTCACCAGCAAGTCCACAAGTAAAAGGGCACTGCAGCTCACAGATGAAGCCACTCACTCCCTCAACAGTATCAGGAAGGGAATGTCACAGTTTCTGTTCCCTGATCTCATCAAGATGTATTTAATCCAATGGCTCTAATGCAGAAGGGTGGTCTAACTCCTTTGCTTTGTGCAGTGATGACCCCACTGTGCTAATATCAGAATTATGAAAATGTTGTTTTGAGTTACATAAAATGTTCTTCTCTTCACTGTGGGAGAGCAAGCTATTGCTCCAGGGCTTTAAATTATTGAAGGTAGCTTTCCTGCCATTTTGAACATTTTTTGTTGTTGTTGTTGATTTCTGCTGGATTTAAAAAGAAAAATGGTAAAAAATGGCTTGTTTGGGTTGCAGATTTTTATTACATTAGATGTATTATGTAAGATAGCTTTATAAATGACTGGATGTTAGAGAAAGATATTTAACAAAGCATTACATTCCAAAGCTGTATGATGTGTTGTCCCCATCTCCCCCACATCTCCCATAAATCAAGAACCTGACCTATCTGCTAATTTCAGACAAACAGAAACCTTCCCTATGTGGATTCCATCAAAACTCTGTTGTGAGTGGGAATGGAAGGCTTAGACAAAGCTACTAAAAAGCAAAGCCTAGCTGGTGAGTCTCAAGGTACAGAGAGGATTCCCTTGCTTTCTAAACGCCTTCTCAGAGAGAAGTTTATGTGCAGCTAAACCCAGTCTTGGCCTCGGATTATGTTAATGGTTTAACTTTAAGGAATTATAGAGGTAGCATTGAACAACTTTTGTCCCGCAGGTTTTAATGATTGGCAAGATGAGAATATTTATATAAAATGAATAATTTATTTTATACAGATGATCAGACAAAAGATCTTATAACTGTTTACTACACAATATAAACACTAAAAACCCACTAGTAGAGTATAATATAGCATAAAGTAGTATAGTGCACTGTAACAAAGCAATTCTTGAAGTATTTATATTAAAGATAGCAAAAAGAAGTAATTATGAAGCGGAGATCTGATGTAACTCCCCCATACCAACACTCGTGGGAGTTTCTGTGCCTTGACACCTGCTTGTTTGTCTGTGCAGAACGGCAACGTCTGCTGCTCGGTGGATTTAGAGTGTCTCAACAACAACTGACCTCCTGAGACTGGACTGTGCCGAGGGAGGAACACTGATGGAGCTAACACCTGAAAGGAAGTCGTGTGTGCATTGGCATTTTGTACAACAGACACTTACCAAAGTCTCCGAGCGAGGAGGGTGTTTGGGAGTTGCCTTTGGGACCGATCACTATGCTCATCCTTGTCCGGGTGACCGACAGTACAGCGCAGAGAAGTCAATGGTTGCTAAAAGTTTTCAGTGTTGTAAATTACACACTTTTCCTGTCAAGGGATTTGCAGAGATGATTAAGTTATTTCATGGCTAAACTAAATGCTGTATTTTTTGTTTTAATTTTGTGTACTGACAACATTGATAGAATCCAGCTCTTCTTACTTTGAATCTAGATTTTACAAATAAGACAGCCTGTCGTGATTTTTGTCCCATGATATCACGTACTTAGTTCCAAGGTCCCTATTAGATGTATTTATGAAAATATGTATGTATGTACAGTCAAATTGCATAGTACTTATATTTCACAGCTGTCCAACATTTTAAAGCATTCAAAGGTATGGACAGAATGAAAGTAGTCAAAATAAGTCTGTCTTAGAAAAATTATAAAATTAAATGCCATGAACTTGATGAAATGGCAGAAAAAGCACTTTCTTCTCCACATGTGCAGAGCAGCAAGACTCCTACAGTGAGAAATGGAACTAAAACCACATTCCATTGCCAATTCAACACATGTTCAGGAAAGAATCACCGGTCATTACCAGTATTCCGTTGAGTACAATTCCTCTGGATTATACAGCGATGCAACAGAGACCCTTAAAATGATGTAATTTAAGTTGACTAGGGTAGAATTTGCTTGCATTTGTGACGTCATTGATGATTTCAGAGTTTTTCCTTTTTTGTGTGTGTGTTTGCAGCAGTAATGATGTCTGCCATCCTCAGTTACTGCTCCCACAGTGACAAAGGGCAGAGGCACCTGTGCCAGTGACATGCGGGACAGGAGGCCTTGACTTCCATTGCTTGGTAGCTGCTGTTACCCAGTTAACAGTTCAGAAACAGATTTTATCTTTTCGTGTTTTATGACATCCAGAAATATTTAGTTTTTTGCATTGTTGAGTACCTAAGTTTAGGCAGAAATATAAATTAAAACTCCTAGCCCCATGTCGAGGTTAGAGTTTAGGTTCTCTTCGACTGATATCTATCTTTTTTCATGAGGCTAGAAAGTTTGTGGCATTAGAACAAGGATATATTTCTATGGCGATGCATCTACGGCTTAAATGTCACATTTTTAACGTGTTGATGTGTTTTGTTCTGCTCATTGTGTGGTGTTTTTTCTTTCTTTCTGTTTATTTCCTTAAACACACTGAGTGTATGGAAAAGATTGCAGAAATAAGTATAGTGGCTACAATTTGGAAAGTCTACATTTGTGAGTTTTTCATAGTTTCATGCAGAAAATGTGAAACTGATTAATAAGAATGAAGTGTGACTATACAGTGAAAAAATTAGTCGTCTTTTAAATGAAGTACTATTATGTTTATAAGAGGACAGTGGCAAAGATGATGAAATTACTTTAATCATTCAGACAACTTTATTTCCATTTTTAAAATGGGTTTTGTTTTAGTTAACAGGTTTGTGTGGTAAAGTTAAATTTATTTTCTTAAAATGCCCCATCATTTTCAGCTAATAACGTGTTGACTCTATTTGCATTGCCCTGATGATTGTATAATAAGGGAAAGAGTTGTGTTTTATATGATACTCAAAGGATGTTTGTAAATCATAATGTCAGCTCATTTTGTATATCACATTGTAAAACCCAATGGTAATTCAGTTGGATAGGATATCCAGTGGGCTGAGATATAAAGGGGAATGATTTAAAATTTGTGGGCATCTAAATAAACTCCTATGTACAGATTGCTTTCCCTTAGTTTTATTAACAGGGTTGTAAAACACTGATCAATGTCCTTTCCAGCTCAAACTCCTGATGTTGCAAAAAGTAGAAAGAGTGTTTGCCTGGAGATGTAGCATCAGAGTTTTAAGAAAGATTTCATTTATACTTCCTCAGACAAAATCATATATTCCAGTCTATCAATCTGACCAATTTCTGAAGCTCTGTGAAAGGGATTAAAGCCAGTGTGGGGTCTGAAAATCATTCTTTTCCTATTTACCTGGTAGTAGTGAAGCCCTTTTCCAGGATGCTTTATGGAAGCTCCAGACCTTGTTAGGATCATATTTAACAGGAGCACAGAAGTTCACACTTTTCCACCACAGAGAGCAATTTTCTTCCAGAGCGCAAATGCAGATTAATTCACTAAAACCCTTTCAGAGCATTTTACCACAGCATTATGTGTCATTAACTCCAGAGTGATACCGCTTGAATTGTTTACACAAAGTCAAAATATTGACACAGACCCTGTTTGTTTATGTTGCATTTTAAGCAGCTGCCCTGACTGTGAGGAACTTTTCCTTGTGAAGCAATTTGATCACTAGTCACATCCACATTTACCTTCAGAGTACTCAGAAGTCCCAGCCCCAGCTCAAAGAGCACATTAAGGAGGAAAATTCAATCCCCTGTGTTCCTGTGTGACTAAGGTAAGTAGGAACTTTCAAAACTTTCTTGATGAAATTCACTATTCCCTGTAAGCATATGGGCACTACAATAAAAATGCTGAAAAAAGGATGCTTATTATAATAATTTAAGAAAATTCTCCTCTATGTTTGTGAGGTGGACCTTCTGTCTGCTCAGAAGTACATATACATATATATATGAGATATATATATATATATATTTACAGTGTTTATATAGTATAGTTTTAACACTATATCTTTTGTGAAAAGAGAAACCTGCTGCTAGTTAAGGGACTTGATCAAAGCTCTCACTATAGGCAACTGGAATTTTGTAGCAATTTCTACTTATTTATCCCCTAAAGGAATATTTTCTCTGTAACTCTTCTGATGACAAAATGAACGAGAAACAGAAGATGAGAATTCCAGCTCTGGTAAAATGTCTTTGCCCCTCCTTTTGGCACAAAGCTCAGCCTAGGTACTAAACCAGACCCTTGTGTTGTGTTCTGTGAGGAAAGTGACTTCTCAGCTCTGCTCCCTGTGTGTTTGCTAAGTCATCTACTGAGCTGAAGCAAATGTTTCTTTGTAGTGGTCCCTGGAGTCATGGACCACACTGAGCCAGGCCAAAAGGCCAAAGTTGAATATTCCCCACAAATGCTGAATAATAGCCTAACTCACAGGAATGTATGTGGGGTTTCTTAGAGCCTCTGTGTTGCCTCAGAGACCTAAATAACAATAGTCTTCCAGTAATGTATCTTCCCCCAAGAGCTGTCAGTGAATCTTCAGGTATAACTGTGTACAAGATTTAATTAATAACATCTTTTCAATCAGATTGCAACGACAACCAAAATATCATCTTTTCTTTTTCCTTTTTTTTTTTTTTTCTTATGTCAGACAATAATCTCTTACAAAACAAAAGGTAAAATGTCAGGAGTGATTATACAAATGGTAGAGTAGATTGTAACAAAATTAAATCATAACTCCTACGAGCAATATGGGAATGTCTCATAGCTAATGGTACTTACATAATCATCATTAATGAGGGGGTTTTAAAAGGGCCCCATGATACAGCCTGATGTAAAATTTTAAGTGAGTGTTGTGATAAGACATGACTGTTTGAGGAACATATTCTGCCAGCAGAAAAATGTACCTGCCAACAAGCTCCTCTTCCTCTTAAGGTACATCTTTGACGCTCATTGAAATTGAAAGTGGTGTAAGGAAGACTTGTGGTGGAATAAATTAAAAAAAAAATAATTAAAAACACCCAGTCTGGGGTATCTGAATGTTTCATATCTACTTGTTCTCTGTCACTGGTAGGAAGCAGCAATAGTTCTGATTCAGCGGGTCATTGACCTCTGAGGTGTTACTGAACTGCTGGTACTGCATTTAATCTGCAAATATTACTTGCAGGTGCTAACAGGAGTATTTCTTGCTGCTGGCTGCCAGTGGATAGTTCCTCATGTCAATTTTTATCAATAAACTGATAAAACGGGTCAAATTCAGGTGTTTTTTCTCATGAAATCATCATCAGAAGATTGACAACACACGGACACATGTTATCGAAAGTCATGTCCCATGGAAAAAAAACCACAAGCAAACAAACAAACATAAAACAAGGTCCCCAAAACCATATCTCTGCCATTTAAATTCTTTACTGCTACTTCAGCTGTGCAGCGTGAGGGGATGAAGTCCGATGGGTGGATTTCTGACTGGGAGCCAAATCTTTGCCTCAGCAGTGCCTTACACTTGATTGTTTCATTTAAGTGTTCTGATTGGAATTGAGTGGTTTTAGGAAGTGAAGCCTTATTATGTTGTCTTTGAGACAGAAGTAGCTGCAACAGGATCTGGACATATTGAGGCTTCTTTTTTGTGTGTGTCTCTACTGTGATGGGGAGAAACCACCTGGGGAAAGGGCACAGAGTTACCTGGCCAGGACAGTTCAGGAGGTACTTGCAGCCAGTGGTTCTCCAGGGCTGGATGCTCTTTTACAGCAGTAGATGTAGTGGGTTTTGGTTGTCCTCCTCTCTTCTGTAATTTCTTTCAAACAACTGGTCCTGTCATCTCTACTCCTTGACCTGTCCCCAAGCTCTCTGAGAGCCTGTGTACTTAGACATGCACACATGTAGATCCACCTGGGTGAGGAAAGGCTTAGAGGTTCTGCAGCAGATCATACCCTCCCTCAAACACAAAGCTGAAACCAGGAGCTTTTCGTGAAATTAAACCCAAGCTGAAAAATCCTTTTTTTCTAATAATGCAGTTGATTGATTGCTGTTTGATTAACTCTAAATCTGCTTTTCCTCTCACAGGAATTGGAAATGTATTTGTTGTAATCCAGGGCTTCTTTACACTAGTGTTGACGGATTCCCTTTGGCAGTATTAAATATGCAGATTTGTTTTCCTACCTGAATATTATGCAAAACATTCACCCAGGTGCTAGAATGCGTGAGCTTTGCTGCTGTTGTGTCTCCAGACTCCAAGCAGGAAATCCTGATTCAACGTCTATGAAATTAGAATCAGAGAATCACCAAAATATGTTCAGGTTAGCACTGATTTTAAGGGCAAACTTATCCGTGAAGGTAAGCATTAAAGAGAAACAAATATGGGGGTTTTTTTTGAAGTACGTTTGCAGCTGGAGAGGTGATTTTTCAGCCTGATCACAGGCTTGGCCTTTTACCTACATTTGTATCAGACAAATGGGGTGGGAGGAGGCAGGTGCCGAGGGTGGGATGTGCCGGAGGGTCGGGAGGAGGCCCTCACAGAGCTGTTGGCAGCGGCATGGCAGCAGTTGTGTCTTGTCTCTCCTCAGTGGGTGAAGCAGAGCAGAGCAATAAGCTTGATTCCCCTGATGCTGCCCAGCCAAAATCAGGGGGAAAAAAAAAAAAAAAAGGTCTTTGGAAGGTGTCTTCTGCTGGTTTAGAAATGTCAGAAACACCAGGAATGATCTGCTTCTCTAGGGGTGTGGGGTGGCTAAGGGTGGGCTTCCCAGCACTGGATGGAAAAAAAAGCATAGCATAGCAAAACAGTTTTTGCCTCAGTGGGCTAATTAGTAATGTCAACAGGTATTACTAAATTATCTTCTGGGTTTGGATGTATTTTAATTCTATTTACAACAAAACGTGATTTTTCCTTCCTTTATAGTTTATTCTCTACTTTTCTTGATCATTTTGCTGATCTCTCAGGCCTTCCCATCATGACAGTCTTACAACCTGAACAGGGACTGAGCAGATAACGTGAAAACTAAGCAAAATAAATATTTGCTTTCATGTCTATGGTAAAAGGAAATTTGGGACAGCAACTAATATTTTTGCATTCATGTGTCACCCTTTTTGTTTTATACTGGTCATAGCTAGAATTAATGCCTAATCTGGACCTCAGTCTTACAAAACTGCTGTAATTACTAAAGCAAGGCAGATCAAACCAGTTACCCAAGTTTCAGGCATCTATTATTTTTTTTAACCACCTCTCGCCTAAGTGTCTACTCTCTCAGGGATTGAGGGAACTGTATCTCTGGCATTTGAAAGAGCGACTCCAGACTGCCCCTGAGCACGTCTGTTCCATGTCCTTTCTGCCTGGAGTTCTCAGAAGTGGCTCAGCAGTATTGAAAATTCATTTAGTAAACCGAGAACACAGCTGTATCAGAAGCCAAGTTGATCTTCTGTCAAGAAGTTGATAGACCGGTGGAAAGGAGGACAGGTGAGCCTGTAATTAGGTGAGTCTGATGGCAATCTCACATCAACCCTTAACAAAATCTTGGACATCACCAGGAAGTATTTTGGGATATGGTGTAAATCACAAGTGTTGGCTGCAGTTCTGTAAGCCCGGGGAGTTCAGGGGAGTTAAGCTGAAGGTTTCCTTTTTCTAAGCATTGCTCAGCACGAGAGTTCAAAGCTATTTCTCTTCCTGAATTAAAGCATTCTTGTAAGACAGATGGGATTATGGTGTGCACATATATATCCTCTACAGCTGGGGAAAAAAGAAATTATCCCTGATGACTTTTTCACCTCTGAGTAGCCATCTCATTCCGTGTCAATTGTCAATGTTTGAGATACTATTTACAGAGGAGCTTTTCTAGTGTGAGTAATACTATTTCAAGAGAAAATAGATGGATGTCATCTATTTCAGCGAGTTGATCCACTGCAAGGATAGCAATGAGAAATTGTCAGTCCCACACGTTCAGAAATTATACCCCAGCTGTGCTAAAATTAAGAGCTAAGCTTTAGAAAACTCTGTGTTTGACAAAGTAAATTTTTCAGCGATTCAGTTGTTTCAGTGCTGAGCTTAATATTATGACTGTCAGCAAGACTCTGCCCTGCCCTGGGCCACAGAGGTCACTAGAAAGGGATGACTGGTGTCATGAGGGGTTAGCTGGGAATAAAGTGCATACATTTAGCAATTTGAGTTCATAATGGAAGTGCCATAGTATAGGAGCAGGGCCAAATTCATAGCACTAGCTATAATGCAGGAAAAACTGTGCCCTTAAGTCATGGTGTGGTCTAACTGCACCATGGCATATCATAAAAGTGCATGCAGAAACGTTTTTATGCAGAAAATGCATTCTATTCAAAATGTGTCTTTCAACAAGTGTAATCAAAGTGAGATAAGTTGATCAGCAAAACAGTAAATTTAAAAATTTGTGGTCCACGACTGGTCTGTGTGATTGTCAGATTTTACTTTAAAACAGATAAAATTGTTTGTGACAGTTTGAAAACAAGAGGTTTAGGAGCTTCCATGAAACCTCTCAGATACTTCAGAGATGGTAAAAAAATTTTATAATTGCAGAATTCTAAAAAATATCCTGGTTAAGGGTTCCTGTATATATGGGATGATGTTTGGTAATCGAGGCAAAAGAAATCATTATGTCAAAGCTTGCAAATGGAGGGAGAGAACCAAAAGGAAAATAAAACGTTATGACAAGTAAGCAGGAACTCCAAAATGAGATTTCTGCATTTTTTACGATGTGAGAGTACTGCCTATAGCAAAAATAAATGGTTTGTTAAGCTCAGGCTGGCACCAGATGCAAAGAAGGGTAACAGTTCAGAAACTGGAAAGCCATTATCAATGTAATTACATGTATCAATATGTAATGGGACATCACTGACTAATCTAGGTTATAAACATTCTTTTGGCTTTCTGCATGTGAGAAAAATGAAGCTGAAATCAAGCAAATAAAACTAATATTACTTAATGCTGGAAATACGATGTCATTGGGCAGTTTAAATTAGGAGTGTGCAAGAGCAACACACAGGTTGAAGAGCCAGGTAATAGCAACATAGGCAGTGATGCTTTTAGCAAAGACAAATGATTTGTGAAGCTGGTGACACTAAATGTGGAAGTGATTTATAGGAAGTACTCCTAAGCCAAGGAAACAAAAAAGACTTCTCCAAAGGAGTCAATACACTAAAATACTATTAGATTTTTTTTATTTTTTTGTATTTGTCTTTAGAATGTGGACACTACAGATTTGAAGCTGCTTCAGCTTTCTGTGATGTGATTTTATTTAGAAAATAACCTGACCCTGGCCACTGGGAGAAGGTCCAAGAGCAGGAACATGGGTCTGGGAGCTGTGACTTCCCCCTGAGAGTGGGGCTGATGCCAGGGTGGGGGCCGGGCAGGCAGAGCAGCCAGCCAGCAGCACGGCATTTCCCACTGCCTGGCTGGAGTTGTAAAGGCAAGATTTACTGTTGAAGCAAAGGGCTGCAAGTCAAATAGAGCAGGACTGGGATCGAGTCTACACTGCTCATTTCTAATGTTCTAATGAACAGCCAACTTGCTGAGCAAACCAATGACTCTGTCGGCAGCTTAAAAGTGATTACTGGAGGTTTGAAGCTTTGTAAACCTCAAATTAAGTTCTGCTTGAAGTTCTGCCTTCCTCATCCCACATCACCACATTCATCCTGGATAGAATGTTCTTTAACATTCTATGGGATGCCTGAGACTACAAGGGCAGGGCAGTTCTTCTGCACTGTCAACACTACAAGTTGTCCTCAGACGTTTGATATTTAATGAAATGGCACCTTAAAAGAGTGCTGAGGTCTCTGCAGGATTAGTGAGGAGCAGTAGATATCTCTGAGGGTCTCTACAGGAACCCCTGGATGCATAAATTGAGGCAAATTGAGTAGTGACCTCTGGACAGAGCTGAGCAGAGAGGGAACTCCCCGGAGCGAGGTCAGAGCACAGTGCTCTGAGCTACACATCCTGAGCCTTCTCCAGTTCAGTGATAAATGGCAATAATAAAATTGCCATGTAGGATCTAATAACATAATGTATCATATAATCACAGAGTCTGAGTTGGAAAGGTAAACAAAATATTTTTTCTGGCAAGGTTGTAACAGGGAGTTAAAATTTATCTCTCCCTGCGGAATTTCTGTATAACCTAACCATTCCACTTATTTAAATGGTGAGGCAATTAGAAAGCTTTTGATACCACTTTGTCTTAGACATTATAAAGCAAATTGTTTGTTAGTATGGCAGTAAAGGCTTTGCTGCAGCAGAGCCTGCTTTGCAATGATAGAAGCAGATGGTTTACAAAGTTACAGAATAAGAACTGATTATTGATTTGCTATCCTCTAACAACATCAATGTCGAGTGGTAATGTACTGTACTGCTTGTTACAGAGTAAATAGCTATTTTTATATTACTTGCTTTCTTGCAAATTGGCTACTACCAGAGGAAGTAAAATATATGGCTGTCTAATGTCTTGAAGCAGTAAACAAATTGCACAGGAGGAACATCAGTGAAGCGCTGGAGAACACTCGCTGATATTCATAACTTCTACCTCTGTCAGAAAAAGTTCACAATTTCCTGATACCAGAGATAGTCAGAGCCCTGTTGCTTTACTTTTAATGCATAGAATTAGTTTAGCAAAATACCAAATATGTTCTATTTTAGCAGAACTCCAGATCAGAAGATTTTTAACAGCCATTGAGCATACAGTGATGTATTGGGTTCTTTATTGTTCCCTTTTGGCTTGGAGAAAAGAAAATTCTAGAAGGTTAAAAGTGCAGCTAGAAGCAGGAGCAATATAAGTCAAGGTGACTGTGTAGCCTGTATAAACTAACATGCAGTAAATATTTTGCCTCATATTCAGGTAGCTTCCTCAGTACAGGCTGAGGAAAGGGAGGCCATTATCTCTTGACAAGGTTGTTTTCACTCAAGCTGTTGTTCTTTGAAGAAAACAGACTTTTTACAGGTAAGTGACAAATCATCTGCTGTGATTTGTGCACCCGAACTGTGGCGGGCTTTGGAACTCTGACAGGTTTTTCACTGTCAGTTTAATTCAGTTTTTCATCATTGCCTCTTTTGCAGATGAGGCTCTTAAAACTTGCTGGATTCTGATCCAACCTGTGAGCTGACGAATTGCATGGTGTTACCCCAGTGTGTGTTCCCGGAGGTTGGTCCAGATGTGGCTCCTATGCCCGAGAGGTAAATGGCTTGTCCTGCCTGGTACAGGCATTGGAAAGGTTAATGAGGCACTGAGTATATAGTGGGGAGAAGAGAAAAAAGTTGTTCCTGCAAAAGAAGAAAGGATCTGTCTTTTCATTATATTAATCTACAGTGAGGATGAGGGGCTTTTGGTCTCGTGTGATTTCTTCACTAGTGTTTAAATATGGTGGTTTTACAGCTGGCTCAGGGAGGCAGTAACCTGTCCTCTGCTCTTGTGCCAAAGGGAACACATACGAGTTATTAGGACATAATATACTCGCTGATTAGGTAATAACATGGCAAAGCAAATGAAATATTTTATGACGAATTTAAATAGCAGTGGATTAAAGTTCAGGAGGCCTGGGGATTAAGAAAAGGGACTTCATCTGCTCAAGGTAGATAGTGGCCATTAAACTGTCCTCTGGAAGATATGCTGAGCCTTGAAGTTGTGTGTGTATGAGTTTCCTGTACCTTATTTTTCCTAATCAAATGCAGTCTCAAGCAATTCCTAAATTGTACCTTCTTCCTCCCCTGCCTCACTCCCTCCCCCCTTTTTCCCCCACACCATTGGCTTCCTTTAGTCTCTTTATGGGCTTCTAAGTGGGAAACAGAATTTAATTGACTGCTTATGCTATATTTAAAATGGTGACATACCTAAATGTAATTCTGCAGGGGAAGATAACAGATGCCACCTCATCGGTGCCTTGACATCAGCAATGTCCACCCTATTTTCCTTTCTTGCATTTCCTGCAGTGACTGCAGTACAGGCAGGGCAGGGGAAAACTATTCCATTACAAATACTGTAAAAAGACTTTGTGCATAAACCCATCTCTCCCTATTGTTGTAAATTTGGAGCACTTAAGTTTAGGGAAGATCTGACTATGCTGATTAGAATGCTGCAGCAAAACCTTGCCTACTACTGGTACCACACTGACAAATCCCAATGCAAATTTGAAAAAAAAAAAAAAAGAAGTGTTGATTCATTTCTTAAGTGTGTCTTTTTTAAGCCGTGCAATTTTTTGAAGGTGCACTGGGATTTCTTTTGAAGCACTTCTTGACTTTTAATAAATATATCAAAAGTGCTTTAAAACATATCATGGCTAATTTTGCTCTCCCACAAATCCATCACTTTTTATTACGTTTTTAACTAATTCACCTTTTTCCACAACAGAGAGGAAGTGGTTCAGATCTCTGGGTGATGTGTTTTTCTTTCAGTTTTTCCGGTTGTCCGTGTTTAGGGGGAACACAATCACGCAATACATCAAGAAAGAAGGACAGAGATGTGTTCCCTCGTGACGCCTGGGCTAACTGGATACATCCTATCTAAAGATACCAGGTAAAAGAGAGCAGTTACACCCCTCCGTGGCAATTTAGGCAGCCAAATTCATACATCTGGCTGATTCCTGGAGAGGTCCAGGACTAAAATCCAACCCTGACAAAGACCTGCAATTCCAACTGGGATGCTTGGACCTTTAATGGCATTCTGTTAATGCTTGGCAAGTAGGATATGATTTGCAAAAATCATTCTGTTGCTTAATCCTCTTCTGTGCCAAGGGTTATTAGGAAGGGACTGCAGACAAGATGAGAAATTGGAACATTTATGTTATGGCCTGAATGAGAGAATCTTCAAGTGGCTTAAAAAGGACTGAAGGTTTTCTTTTAACCTGTGGTAAATTTTGGATTATCAAAACAAGTATCATAAAAAAATTAAGGTGCTCTCTAGCTGAGTAATCCTTTCACTTAGACCTGGAGAAAAAGCACGGGAAAATGACAGCAGAAGCTGAGGGCTGCCTGTTGCCAAAGCACCGAGGTGGATGCACAGAATTGTGATGGGGTTTAAGAAATAATCTGAGTGAGTTTCTTTCCTCGTGTGCACACCTAAGACATATCTCCAAGGCACATATGTGAGATTTCCCACTTTTTGCTCTCTGAAAACTTTGTAATCTATTACATAGTTCAAAAGGGGAGGAGAAAAATCTTTATTTCATGGAAAGGAATGAGGCACTGAGTTAAGAGCTGTCATTTTGGGCTTGTCATCTTTGCTCTTACTGCCCAGGCTGAATAGCTGCGGGTTTCTGAGCTGTTGCAAGCAGCATTTGCAGCTGGATCTAAGCTGTGATAGACAGCTGATGGGAATTTCAGAAATGAGCTCGTTCTTCACAGTGCTGTTTCAGATGTGATCTCCGTGCGCCCGGTTCCGAAGGATGGGAGGATGTGTGTGAGAGGGGCAGGAAGAATGTCAGCAAGTTTGCTGGATGCACACATTAATTTGTGCTAATCTGTTTGGGAGCAGCTCTGCCTACAACTATGGAGCTTGTGATCCACAGTGAGAAAGCTGCCTTATCAGGCATGGAGCCACATGGTCCCTGGCAGTACTCCAGTGGCATCTCACTGATGAAATAGGGGTTTCCATATATAAAGCAGGAAGCAGCTTTAATGGAGGATACTGTATGACAGGGAGCCCTGAAGTTACTCCTTTATCCTCCAGTTATACAGTTATATATTCAGTAACATGCAGCGTGCTGCATTACAATGAGCCACCCAATCTTTCTTCAACCTACAGATAAGATGTGGTAGGAATTGAGATTTCCAGGTCTCAGACACGGTTTTGAAATATCAGTGGATTACCAAGTTGCTTGATACACCAGGAAGTCAGAGTAAAGTGTGGGAATTACCTGGAAATTAGCCTGAGGCCGGCTAATGCCTGAGCTGCTCAGCATTCAGTGTCTGTGCTGGCAAATGAGAAAGAACAGAAGCCAACAGAGCATCAGGAGGATGAAAGGGTTGTGCTTCCTACCTGTCCTTCAGGCTGTCCTCCCTAATGACCCCCCTCTGCAGCACTTGCAGCCTGGGACACGCTGCTGGCTGACACTGGGAGGTGGGCTGGGGAGCCTGTGGCTGCCCACTGTGCCGGAGCCGCGTGTCCAGCGGGCTCCAATGACCATCCCCTCCTCTGGGGGAGGTAAGGAGAGGATGAGGGATGGAAGGACACCTCCCATGCTGGCAGCAGCCATCCAGCATGCTTGGTTAGAGAGGATGTAAGGTGTAGAAAGAGCCAAGTGGTCAACACAGGGCCAGCCAAAATGAGGGTGGAGCTGTGGCAGCAGTGGGGCTTCCCCAGATGCTTCAGCATCACCAGTCTCTCTGGTGGAGAGATAATTTTTCACCATTATTTTTTAAATCTAATAACTGCATCTTTAACTGCAGCTTTGACTGGCTGGTAGCAAACGGAGGCCAATGTTTTTTGCAGGGTGATTATTAATTTTTTTATTTATTTAAAAATCCAAATCAAGGCTGTCTGCGATTTGGATCTAATTTCACATTTATTTTTCATAGTTTGTTTGCTTAGTAGCTCCGCAGTAAGACAGTGATTAGTTAAATCAGTTATACATAAATTCAAAGACTTGTTCTTCATTTTAGATATTCAGACTTAATTGGATTTAAATCAGATTAAAAAGTGACTTCTGAGGGAAAAATACCCCCAAGCATGCAAAGAGGGTTGCTTTTTTTTTAACTTATCACACAAATGGTGGTAGAGATTTCTATCTTTATAACATTTATTCCCTGTTACAGCTTACAATTCTATTTAACTTTCAAAGAAAATACTGATATATTAAAATGTTAGCAGGGCAGAGTAGGAGGAAGACTCTGACATATCTTTCTCAGAATAGCCTGTTTTCTAGTCCAGCGTATTTTCTTCAGATTTGTAATGAAATTTAAAACTTAAACATTTTGAAAGGAGGTCATTCTATGATTTTATTTAATATATTAATTGCTGTGAAAATCATATAATGCAAGCTGTATCAAAACCATGGAAGAGACTTGGTATCTCTCCCAGGAGATGCCCTGGTAGATCCAGATACTTTCTCCCTTGGGGTTTAGGGGACTATCAGGGATTTAATTACAGGCTTGGGCCACATATATAAATATGAATTACTGAATAATGAAAAGCTGGGTTGTGAGAGTTTGGATGAAGATGGAGTAGTTCTCAGTGCTGTGGGAGTAGTTTGGGATCTCCAGAAATAAGGTCCATGAACCCAGCAGAGAGAGATCCTTGCAAAGGAGCACAGCACGACTCACTCCTCACTGTCGAGCACAGTTTATGCTGGAGGGCAATAGCATTTTGCTGCCTGGCCTTTTGCCTGGTTTACTGAATTCAAGCATTCTTTGATAGGCATGTGGACAAACGGGGCAGCTGCAGGATCAGCTGTCTGCAGCTTCCCATCCTCCTCATGATGCAGAAGATTGAGGACTTTATGCAAAATCAGGTACTTAACCATATGCAAGGCAGGATAAATGTATAGCTTTTAGAGGACAGAGCAGAGATTTGTATTCAGAAAATTCCCCATCTGGACTGATACAAGGCTGGGGAATTCAAGCCATCTCCCCCCAAAAGGTGTGTTCTCTAGGGGGCTTGACAGAGAGTACTGCTGCAAAGATAAGGAGAGGCAGAAGGAATAACAACTGCTGATTCCAAATGCCTGTGCTCATCTTTCCCATCAATTATTTAGACAAGAAAGATTTACATGAAAATTAATCATTAAATTTTGAATTGCTGCTTTACATCAATAATGAAATAGCTGTGCCAAATACAAACAGATAAAGATAACAGGATAAGAAATCATCCTTAATGCACAAAAGGAAAAGTAATATTTTAATGAAACTATAAAGCTCATTACTGCTTTACGATGGAGGGTAACTGTCAGTGACCTAGAATAGAGAGCCAAAAGTGAAACCTCATGTTTAATCTATCATAAGTGATGTTGGCATATTAAAATCGTGGGCTGGAATCTGCTATGTTCCATAAACCAGTAATTTTGGGTATCAAAATAATTTTCATACAATCGGGGGTTGTCTTCCAGGACTGTGCATCCCAAAATGTCATGGTAGACACAGAATGTCAATCTTTTAACCCTTTTAATTGTTTAAACCAATTTTGTCAAGTACATTTCTTGAGAACACAGACTGAGACTAAACCTACGGAAACCCATTTAATCGATAATTTTCAAATCATCATCAATTGCTGCGATTGTATCATTAAAATGCTAGGGGAAGGGCTTGATGTGCTTCTTGAAACATGGCAACCTCGAACTTCAGCTTCTTTTGCCCCCACCCCCCAAGTAAACTTATAATGCTCTGTCCAGAAAAAGACATGTGGAAAGCACGGAGAATAAACCACCCGTATGCATAAAAATCTGCATGTAAATAAAATGAACTCGTTATTTATTGTAGTAACATGATGTTGGTGTTATATACAGAATTTCTGAATGCTTGGTCTTGAGAAAACTGCAGGCTAAGTCAGATACAGCCCTGACCTAGAAAGCATTGAGACCCTGCAGTGTATTTGGTGGTACAAATGCTTTTCTAATTTCATTTACTTTTAACTTGTTGGTGGATCTTTTCAAAGTCTTGTGTGTGACAGAATCACCTTCAAAGGCGTACTGTGGCCTACATGTATGAATATAAAGCAGTAAAGAAATGGAAAGTATGACAAAATGACTTTGAAAATTATGTAAGTTATGCACTACTCCTTGACCTGCTCCAACTCCTTCATTTACTGCTGTTTTCGCTTTGATACAGATTTGTCTTGCCATTTCCCTTCTGTGTTTCACTGGTTTTGTACCTGTAGTGAATTAGAAGGAAGACAAGCATGAAGTCAATTCCACTTGCTGCAATTCCCCAGATTTTAAAAGGGAAAGACATTCATTTAATTTGCTTTGCAACCTATGAGCTCATGAGGTTCATTAATTTCTCGAGAAAGTAAATAAGTTCCGGTGGTTTGTTCTACAATTTATCACTTTTTGTCTGCTTCCATTTTAGCTGGTAATTCAACCTGGGCCTCTTGCTCGAGCAGACTCTGGGAGAGAACACATCTGGGCTTTTTCAACTCGAGGCAAAACTCTGCAGAAAAACAGAGGGGTTCTTTTTTAGTTAGTTGCTCTTGTAATTGGCACCACACGGTTTCAGGAGCACAGGTAGCACATGAGTGTGGGCTGTGTTTCATTGAGAGGGACCAGTGCATGTGTTTTACTGGTACTGGGGTGGGCTTGTTGGGAATGGATGTTACTGGTCTTGTGTCTCCCACTGAGTGGCATGAGAAGTGCTCCTGGGCATGCCAGCCTGCCAGGCATTGCAGACATCAAGAGGAAACTGTAGCCTACTCCTCTGCTGTCTTAGCAGAAGGGAAAACTCAATTAGGTGAGGAAGCCTCATTAATGAGGCTACTTTATTAGCCGCTTTTGGTGGGCTGGGGTGTGGAAATGTTAGATTTAGAAGATAATCTGCCTGCATTTTTATCTCTACTTAAAATAGTAGAATGGAAAATTATCTTATCTCCATAAACTTGCTATTTTTCACTTTAGTGAATTATTTTACCACCCAAAGCAGATGCCACACAAGGAGTTGTGGTTGGGAGGCATGTATTTATCTCGGTCAAAATGTCTCAGTTAAAAAGCTATCAGTAGGAGATAATAATAATAAACACATATGGCATTTGGCTAGATGAATACAAGATTATACTAAATAGAACACATTTCTTAAAAGAATAATTGTAACTAATTAGAAATCTCCAGTTATGCCTAGAGTTGTAAGAAAGTGAAAACAAATTTAATTATGCAAGGTCCCAGTTGTGCCAAAGGTGTTATAAAGAATATCTTTATGGGGACATTCAGTGTAACAAACTGGCTCATGTTATTATTAGTGTGCTCGGTTGCGCATTTTCTTCATATCAGTTTAAAGTTTAATGATGGTACTTGTAGGGCTAATTACCAAGGATCTGCACAGCACTCACTGGCTTACATTTTTGCAGTGCTAAGTTATCAATAACTCCAAAATATCTTTGGCTAAATTCTTTGTATCCCGGTACGTGCAAACAGGTACTTAAAAGTGGAATATCTGCGATCATGTTCACAGCTCCCCTGGAAGCATAAATAGCAAGTGTTGTTCCTCCATTGCTGGGTGCCGGCAGAGGATTGCTGGCCAGCACCAGGATTTACTACACTGCACCAGGATTTACTACACTGCACTGGGAGATTCTCAGTGAAGGCTTGGTTGTCTTGGGTGATAGGAATGTTCCCTGACAACAACAATTGTGTAGGCGTGCTGAGAAGGAAAGCTAACTCTTCACAGTGAAGATGAAAATCTTAATACACATCAAGGATATCATGCACCTCCTGCCTGAGGAAAAGGACTTGGGCTGGGCAATCCAGGGCATGAACCAAGGGCTTTTCCAGTAGCACTCACTGTGTCCTGCCTGGCCTGGGAAGTCGTGGTGTCCCATGGTGAGAACAGATTGAGGTAGCAGTGTAGTCATGGAGAAGCACTGACCATGAGAAAAATGCTGTGATATTAGAAGGATGAAGGAAGATTTGATGCAAAAAAAAACCCCAACCTGTTATTTCTGGAATTGATGCAGAAGTCAGGTGTGGTTTCTGGATTAGGCTGTACTGCCCAAACCATTTTCCCATTCTTTTCTGGCAGCTCTGTTCTCCACTGCAACCTCTCTGGAGGTGGTGCTAAAAACATAGATAAATGAAGCTTTCAAATATGTGCAAGTCTTCCCACTGGCTTTGTCAGGCCCTGCGAGGGCAGGTCTTTTCTTCTCTGTTACAGGAGCTTTTCTTTCCAAGAGCACGATGTGATTCTCAGCCCTGAAGATGTCTTTCCTGCCAACAACGATCCCTGCAGGCCGCCACCAAGCTGTTTTGTCTTTAAACCCTCGTGGCCTGAAACACTTGGAACCACTCTCTTCTTCCCCACCTACCTGGAAGATAATCATAAGGCAACCATCTCTCCCTGCCACTCCTCCTCTGCTTCGCAGGATCACAGTGAAGGGTTAGTCCTGGGAGCTGACTGTGGGACTGACCCTGGCAGGAGGGGGCTGGCACTGTGTGCCATGGCCAGAGAGGATTTATCCCACTCATCTGACACATGGCACTTAGCTCTTCTGCAGCATTGTGGGTATGGAGCCAGGGCTCCAAGCCTTGGCTTTCAGTACATCTGATCTCCAGGAGTGGCCTATATTTCAATCATACCTTAAAAGAGAAAGGAGCATATCTCAGCTTTGAATTCCCCTTCCTGGGGTTTACACTCAAGTCTCTGGGGAGAGGCAGCGAGGGTAAAGCAGCAAAGCACAGCACAAAGTATTTCTCCCAGCAGATCTCCAGGCACTGTTGGATGATTTCATCATCACGGCTCCAAACATCTGCAGCTGAACTGGGCACTCCAGGCTTCCCTTATTAGTTACTGGAGATGATTAGCTATTTTTAGGCATGACTCACCTGTCCTATTTTAGCTCTCTATTTTAGTGCATGATGAATGGTATCATGTCCATTAACAATTCAGGAGAAACTCTAATCCAAGTAGCTCATATGTGGACCTCCTAACTGATTTATTTGGATCAGTTCTACACCTGTCTGTGTAGTTCCTTGAAGCACTGGGTGTCTTCCAAGGCCAAAACGGAGGCAAACAGAGAGTGCAGGAAGCTCTTTGGCTTTCTTTGCCCAGATAGCAGCATCCTTTCAGGTGTGACTTTGGCAGCCAAACAATTGGGTTGCTTGTGGTTATTTTGTGCTGTCAGAAGTATCGTTGGTCCTTGTCTAGGAGCAATGCAGTTTCCATCTGTACAAGCTCCACCTAGCCAGAAGAAGAAAAGAAATTTTACTTACCTTCCCTCTCAAAAAGCTGCTGTTTTGTTGATGGATTCCTCCCTCTCCCTTGCCCTCTCCCTGCCCTGTTTCCCTTATGGCCCTCTGTCTCGACCCCTCTTGATGCAGCCAGACCTGCCAACTCTCTGTAGCTCCTCCGAGGTTGCTGATCTTCCTTACCCTTTGCTGAATCTAAGCAGAGAGGCTCCCTGGCACAGAGGCAACAGTATCAGCTGCTACACCCCAAAAGTGCTCTGCTGTGAGACCTGCAATAACAGGCCACTGCACGTGACCCACACCCCTCTGCTCCTGCATGGCACAGAGAGCTTGCTGTGGGTTGGAAGAGGCAGCAGGAGGGAATACTGAGCGTTTCTGAGCTGATGAAAACAGCTGGAATTCCCCAGTGGTGCAGGGACCAGGTGTAGGCAGCAAAGATATCCGTAGGGATGAAGTACAAAAATTATGAAAGACTGCTTTGTCTTCCACACCTTTTTTTCTGCAGCTGAGGTGGGACTGTGGTGTTTTCCATGGGAACAGAATTCCTTTAGCACACCTCTGAGCTTCTGGCTGCTCAGTGAACTGCACGAGCTCTTTGATGCCACCACATGCCATGCACCGTGAGTGGTCTCTGGCTGCCCACACCCTGCCTGGCAAAGCACCAAAAGGCCCAGCTGCCCCACAGTGAGGGCTCTCACAGTGGTGATCTCCATTATGACACCCTCAGGGCAAGTTGGCCCTAGAGATAGCCAACTTGGGGACTGAAGAGTGAGGCACTTGTGATGAATTTGGGTGTCTAATAGAACCAGAATTGAATTTCCCATTTCCAAGCCCGAATGTTACTGCGTCTCTTCCTTCCCTTGCTTTTTAATCTGAAGGATTTAGCTTCAACTTGTTTCATCCCTTATCACACCATATCATTGTCAGTGGCCTAAAACTCTGCTGGATATTTATTTTAATCTCAGTTCTGAGCTCAGTGTCCATACCAGCTGTCTAATGATGGTATAGTCATGAGCTCCAAGATCTGCCATCCCTAAGCTCAGTCTGAATCCAGTACCTGTTCTAAACTGGAATATCTGTGTACCCCTACACATTTCCATTTGCTATCTTCCCAGTGAATCCCATCTGGACTGAGGACACTGAATAATGCTTTGTTTTGCTTACCATTTGCATTTCGTTTCCAGGCCATCATTCCAAGATAGATGAAGTACTTGGCCTGGTGATGGATTGGAGAGGCTTTGGATAAAAGGGGAACATTGATCTTCATGGATAGGATTTCTTCTCTATAGTGCAGATGTCCAAGGGTGTGTAGGATGCAGAGAATCCACCTTGTGCAACTGATACTTTATAAGCAGGAGCTGACTATGTGTGTCCAGCTGTTATATCAGAGCACAGCAATGATTCAAGCTTCCTGTTCCAGTGCAAGATAATCCTGTAGGATGTCTTTTAATATGGAATGCTGGTATGTGTCGTGTCCCAGGACTCTGATTCCCAGTAATCTTTCTTGGTGTAAGGAGAAGGGAGCACACACAGCAGGCTCTAGCTATATCAGTTGCTGTACATCCGAAATCTGTCCCAGTACTAGAAGAATTTCTGTAAGATAGCATAAAATACATGAAATACAAGTTGTTTGGCACACTTAGGAAGCTCTGTCCCACAATTCATTCCCCTTCTGCTTCTCTTGTTGCTAATGAAACAGCTGCTCTTTGGTTTCAGGCTTTAACCTATTTTTAGATTCCTTTTATGCTGTTGGCCCTTTGAAATGCATGAATTGCTGTGAAAGAAAGCCAGTGTCATTGCTGTGAGGCAAGAGGAAGGCGTATAGGTGAAGTCATGTCTGGTAATGAGAGACTGTCTCACCTATTCATCTCCTCCCTTTTTTTGTTTCTGTAAAGCAACCCTGTTCCCTTGGGCACAAGGTTGCAATACCTTTCCTGCTTTTATTTAAGCATTACAATATATGAGCCACAGCCCTTCATTAGCACAGCACCAGCAGATAATTCCCTCCTTCGGGGGACTTTTTTTTCACATCTATAGTCCTGTTTCCACTGCAGGAATGTGCTGGCCCAAAGTGGAAGAGGAGGTGGAGGACCTCAGATTCCAGGGAGAGAAACTGGAGAACAGTGCAGAAAGAAGGAAGCTGTGAAGGAAATAGGAGGCAAGTGGAAGGTAGAATCTATTTATTGGAGGAGCATTAAACCCTATTTCTGTGAGCTGCTGGGTTCTCAGTGGGATGGCAGACTTTACCATTGTGCAGCAGTGTTTCACTTAAAGGGATGTGCGTGGGCAAGTGGAGTAAATCATGAACCAAAGTCATCATCCTAATGACTGTGGTTGCCAAAGACACCAAATACAGAATTACTGAATTGGTGTATCTGATCTGACCAGTATGACCATAGGTGTGACTGTAAATGTGATGTAAATCGTTGCATTATTTCATGAGTTATATACCACCTACAATTAATTAGCTCAGCACTAAACTAGCTTGAGCAGCAGTTCCTCATGGGATTTGCAGTTTATAGGCTGGAGGCCCAACTGTGTCCCAGCTGACACTACTGAACATGCTGTGGCTAACTGAAGTGGGAAGAATCATACCTAGTGTCTTGGTTGCAGTATTAACAATTTACTAATTTCTTTTAAAATCCACGCCAGGCTCAGCACATTTTGGTTGATTGGAAAAAAAAGAAAAAAAAAAAAAAAGAAAGAAAGTGATTTTGTTCCTTGATTTCTGAGTTTTCTCCTGAAAAACATTTCTGAACTGATCAAACAATTTTATCCTTCCAGACAGTCCTTCATGCTCATTGCTGCAGCCATTCCTGCCTTGAGGCAGTGAAAGGAACTCCTGTTTGCTCTGCACCCCTGCACTGACACACAGTTTCACTGGAACTGAATCATCTCTGATATATCTGCTAAACCCTGGCTAAAGACAAGACAATCTCAACACAGCAAGGTTTGGCTTTCTTTTTCATGGTTGAAAAATGTGTTTTGAATTCCGTGCTGCAGAGAAGATCTAGCAGCAAAGTGTGTGTCTCTGAGCTGTAATGGCAGCTGCTGTTGCAGCTTCCTGTGAGTTTTACATCCAGTGAAGTTTTCACTCAGAGGAAATTATCAGTAATCCGTAACACTCTTGATTTGCTGTTGGCTTTGCACAGGTTCCTACACTTTGTGTGAACCTGTTGAAAAACCAGAATGAGACCATAAGCACCATCAAACCCCTGCAGGCAGTCCCAGGAGCTGCCCTGCATGGCAAGGAGCTGGGGCAGCACAGGGCAGGCACGGGGCAAGGCACCCTGCCACACCATCAGAGGAGGCACAACCATCCTGAGCACAGTAAACAGTGCTGCAGCACTTCGTAGATGCCTCGTAAAGGATGAGTAAAACCCGTGCTTGGTGCTGACCTGCAACAAAATCCGAGGCAAAGTCCTGCTCCCTTCAAATCCATGTCAAAACACATGGTGATGCTACTGCAGCCAGGACATGACCACTTTCTAAAACACCATCATCTTCCAGTTTCAGCCCCCACTCTGTGTTTAATAGGCTTGCTCATCCTTCCAGAAAAAATTATGTTCTGGTGCAACTCCGTCAAAACCAGCGGTCAGAGCAGAGCACCAGATGGTGTCCCCAGCTTTGGCTCTGCCAGACACTTCTTCAGAATGCAACATAGAGGAAAGCAAAATAGCAGGTCCTCAGGTAAACTGTGGGCAAGCTAGGTCATACCAGTGGTGTTGGTTTGATTGAAAATGGATTGTTTGGGCCTTTATTTAATAGTTTAGTTTCAGAGCACACTGCTTTTCATTACCATTTTAAATAGGCATTACCACCGTAGTTAATAATTTTCATGGTATTTTTACCCTCGAGCAACTTTATTATTTACTTTTAAATGATAAATGTTCTGATTGTTTTTTTTTATTCTGGCTAGAGTTGATAATAAAATACCTTGGAGAACCATGTACTTGTGAAAGAGAAAAAGCAATGGAACCGAAACCAAACACCTACCTGGTCAGCAGGAGATCAGAAGTCATGTTCAGCTCCCAGCAACCTGCCTGTCAGTCTGGAATGTTGCTGTAAAATCTATGCAGTTGTGCTGCCTTCACATGGATGCCTCCAGCCAGGTGAAGTTTGTGTGTGTGTGTGGAGTTTGTGCTGGGGGGCAATACCTGAAACACTGCGCTCCCAGAATCCTTTCCAGCAGCATAAGTTACTTGTTGCTTGAATAACAAGCATCTACAGCTAAATGTCATTTTGAATTCCCCCACTGACTCACTAACACCACACAACAGAACAGTCCTTTTCCTCCTGGGGCTTAGGAGTGCTGCTCTGTCCATACCTGCACAGATGGACACCCATGGGAGATGCAAACTGAGTGAGAAAACAAGAGATCACCTTAAACATACAGTGTTCCCTGCTGGTTTGTGTTTATGCAACAGATAGAGTCAAGGGGATTATGTGAACTATATACTTTGACTAATTCTTCATCTTATAGAAATTTAATGTTTTATTAATTTTATAAATTTTGTAAGTCTTACTTAATTTTATAACATTTAATGTTTTGGGAATCCCAGCTACTCCTCTGGGACTCTGGCCTGACTCTGTGATGATATCTCAGCTTGCAGGAGCTGGGGCCTAAAATTAGTTTCTCAGATAAAACCCTATGAAGTTGCAAGGCTGAAGTAAATAATCAGTGGTGGAAGATACATGGAAAAGCAAATTCAGTGGGTTATTTTTAAGGAAGTTGTAGCTACTCAGATTGTGAAAGGAAGAACATGTATTTAAGAAGCAGAGTGATACTCTCTCCTATTTAAATGTACTGGTTGACCAAAATGGGGATATTCAAAGCAGATTTTTTTCCTAGTAAGCAAGTACCATCTGCTGCAACAAAAACATGTGCAGGAGAGTGGATCCAGCTGCTTCCCTGCCTTGCTGTGGCCTTGCCATGCTCTCAGAGCACCTCAAAGGCTGCCCTAGGCTCTACTGTCTGGTAAAAGATCCCAAAAGATGAGAATTGATGATGGCAACTCTGGCAACATAGACAACTCCCCTCCTGCCTCGATATGACTTCAGAGGAATTTTCTTAAGGATGTGGGATGCCTTTCAGATATGTCAGGAATATTTTAATAGGTGGGAAATTCAGTCATGCCATGGCATCTCCAACTCAAAACCAGGTAGTTCTCCTTCTCTGCCACTTCAGCATCAATAAAGCTACTCCTGAATCTTTGGTGTTCATTCAAAGAGCAGCAAATCTTACTGGGAGCCAGGAATTACTAATAAAGAGCAGGCTAAACAGAATGAGTGTGGCTAAGTAAAAGGTCTAAATAACATCTCAGACAGCTAAAAATACAAACATCAAAGAGAGAAGATTAGAAACAACTGAATGATATCCAAACCAGTGAAGCATTGGTTTCGGAGCAGAAAAGCTTTGTGACCAAAAAAAAAAGAAAAGCAGAATAAGTGTACAAAACTGTTTCCTACACAAAATGCTGGAAGCCCATGGATGGAACGGTCAAACTTAGGGAATCACTAGAAATTCAGTGCAAGCCAGAAAAATGTTCAGTGAAAGTCATCTAAGAATTCATGCCATTTCTAACTTCTGTTAGTGCTGGGTGCCGTGGGACCCTGAGTTCTGAGCAAGATATTATTAGAAAGCAACACAAGCCTCAGAAGTTGTTCCTATTTCAGCTATTTCTAAGGGCACTTTTAATTGGCAATATTCAAATACAAACTCCTCCAGATATGAGTAATGACACAGTCTTCAACTCTCTCCTAAATTAATCCAAGGTTCTCGGTGAAAGATTATTTTTGTATGAGGTAGTTATCTCCATTTAAAATAATAAGAGAGAAAGTTGGATAGATTCTGAGCTAAACATTTTTAAGATTGGTTTGCAATGAAAGAGAGAGAGAAAGGCAGCTCAGTAAAGGAAGCAGCAACAGAAAGACTATTGGAAAGCTTCAATATGTTCAGAAGACTCAGAGCACTAAGATATGTGTATAAATATATATATTTATATCTCCATAAACACCTCAGAAGAGAATGAAGAACCACTTTCTGGGCTGATGGTCTGGCTGCAGTAAGGGGTTGCAGCCATGAGCAGAGAGCTGCTGTTCGTATCCCCCTCCCATCTGAAACAGCACATTGTCCTGACTAAATATAATCTGTCAAGGATGCCTGCCTCTATCACCATTTTCTACACTTAACAAAAATATACCATTCTTTCATTAGTCACTTGCATCAAAGGGATAATAAAACTTAAAATTCCTTATTTTCCAGAGAGCTCTATGTTGGATAATTCTCAATATGACTTCTCAGACCTTGAGCAATGACTTTTTCTTACTGTGCATTTATGAAACACATTTATTTCCTGATGTAAATTAATAGTAGTGGCTTGTAGGAACCACAAAACCCATACATGTGTGTTATGAAACATGCCAAAAAAGCATTTATTGTATTAAGCTACAAAACACCACAAAGGGTCATAAAGGACCAAAATGCAGTTCTTTCCCCTTGACGTGTTTTCCCTTTCACCATGGGACAAGGCACCTTCTGAACACTGTTCTGAGAAGGTTCTCTCAAACAAACTGAAAGCAGGCCAGTCACCTGCAGTGACTTCATGCCATTCCAGTTTAGTATTTATAACACTTTATTTGTGGTGTAGGTAATGCATCCCACAAAAGGTGGGGAAAAAAGCGTAGCGTGAAAAAATGTACGTTAGGTTTTGGCAGCATTTTTTTGGGGGGGAAATCTCTGAAATTCTAAATAACAATTAAAAGAAATGTTTTAAACATTTTTTTGCTATAGACTTCCCACTATGTGAGCCCCAATCTCTCTGTACGGGCAGGTGGGAGGTCACACCCAGCAGGACTGACACAGCTCTGCCTGCCTTTTTTTTTTTACAGGAAGGCTTCAGAACTCGAGGAAGCACAGGCTGGGGCTTTCCCAGTTTTCCCTTCCCCAAGGACTTTGCTTTGCTCTACCTGGTTAACTGCCACAAGCAGCTCCTGCAGAAGGAATGGGAATTTGATTACGAGGCATCACACAGGCCAAGGAACGTGAATCAACATTGTCATCCTGCTGCAGCACAGCACGTCATGATGGAAACCTGGGAAGTGACAGTTCGGGCTCCAGATTGAAAAGGATTCGTGAAATTTCAAGGAAATTAAGCCTGAACTTTAGATTTAATTAATTAGTCAGTTAATTATTAGGTGCAAATATTGCTTTCAGCTCCAGGCCTAAGTATCTCCAAAATACCCAAGGCTGTTATTTTGCTGTAACAATTGGTATGACAGCTTATACATCGCCAGCGTAAAGGATCACAAAATAATATGAGAAATAAGGACCTATAAAATAGGTGTTTATTCTCAGTATTCTTCTGAGCATAATGAGGCACAGTATTCTTTATATCAAGGTCAGTTCTTTGATTCAGTGGTGCCAAGTGGCTCAGAAATGCTGCTAACTAGGCGCACTTATCAATAAAAATCAGCCATTTGTATTGAACCCTTTTCACAGTAGACAGCCCTGGCAGCAAGCAGAAGGAGGTCAAAGTGAGCAGGAGGGCAATGATGCCTGTATTCATGGCCTCCACTCATTTCAGAGATCACCACGTTTCCACTTCATCATGTTCAAAATAGAAATGAATGCCACAAATTAGATTGAAATCCACGAGCAATTAAAAAAGAAATAAATTGTGAGTCAAGCGCTGTTATCACTCAGTTAGAAAACTGGACTGAGTATCATTGCTTTGGTAACAGCAAAAAAATGGGCCCATAATTGACACTGGATAGATAGCTGGAAAGGAAAATAATGAAGTTGCCCAGGGTGAATTTGAAGAAGTGAAGTCTTTTAACTAAAGACAAAATAATTGGAAAGTTTTAGCTAAGAAATAATGCGCAAATGAACAGAACACTACCATAAAAAAGCTTGTGTAGGCTTAGATAAAAAATAGAGCAATTGAGAGTTGAAGACAGCATTGTCAGTGATTAGAAAAGTAGAGACAGAAAATTAGAGAAAATGACAAAATGTTATGCATAGATGCCGCCTTCTTTAAAGTCAGCGTTTTCTCTGGAGTTGTTTGGAAAGTAAGGTAGGAGTTGGGAAAGTGGGTGAAGAAATGAGATCACACCGCTGTACAAGCAGTCTTCCTTTGATGAAGAGCAAATCATCCCTGGATTAAAGGTTTCCTGTGGTGCTGGGGTGGCACTGTTCTTTCTTCACCCACTTTTCTGCTGCATTAAGGGCATGGAAATTCGGCAGAAAATAAAACCCCTTGTGTCCCAGCTGGTCCTTGGGGATCAGAGGGGCTGGGGCTGCATTTAATTTCTGATTTTAGCCAGTTTGGCTCTGTCAGTCTGGGTGAGTTCAATAAAAACTGCACAACCACAGGTGTAGTTTTTAGCAATCCAGTACTACAGGTCTGGCCAAGCTCAATAGGAACTTTCACAATCCAGATCCACAAATACTGTGGTTTACTGAAGCAACAGGAAAGGAGTTCCAGGATAACTGGGGACAAATGCACTAACTTTCAGAGTATTACTATGCATTGTGACAGAAGTAGCATGATGAAGATGCAGATATATATAAATACAAGTATTTATTCACAGGTCTACTCCAAGACTTTTGGAAGCACAGAGCTCACTTAAAGACATCCCATCAGGGAAGGAGGAAAGACACAACCTGTGAACAGATCTTGATCTTCTTTAATTCTTCTTTTTCTTTTCTTCTTCTGTCATAACTAGGACAGCAATTGGCTGGGAAAGACAGCCAAAACCTAATGGTTTTCAGGTGCGGCTCACCTGGGTACAGGTCATGGTATTTCCCTGCAATCCTCAGTTGAAGCTCCTGTCTCAGGTGAGTTGCCTAACATCCAGAAGAAATGGGTACATTGCTAATTTAATCTTTCTTTCTTTTCTCTTTTTTTTCTCTTTCTTTTCTCCTTTTTTCTCTTTTTTTTTTTTTCAATTTTTTTCTCCTCTCCCTCTCCCTCTCCTTCTTCTTCTCCCTCTCCCTCTCCTTCTCCCTCTCTTCTCCTTCCCAAATTTCTGGGGTCTGTAGGTTTCCTTCACTCTGTCATCACCATGGGTTTTGCTTCTCACATCTTCATCTTCCCAACCAGCTAAATCATTGAAACAAACTGAGTAAGGAAAACAGAGTCAGGTAAGCAAAATATTGTTCTGTACTCTGCAACCATTTTTCAAGCAGATCACACTGATTTCAGCACCAAACTTGCGTGAGCATTATAACTGTGAGGGCATGGCTGTAATCCCACTTGACAATAAAGGGGTTAGGGTTATGGTTAAGCTTGGTTTCACGTAGCCTGTGACGTGAGTGCAATGCAATGCTGATTTCTTCCCTCTATAAACCTTCCTTTTTCAAGAGTAAACCATCATCTGTTGTGAGAGTCAGAGATTAAGGTGTCTGTTTTCTTGCACTCCCCCAGGAAAGGTACAGGATCTACCAATTTCATTTCTGCAGTCCTGCTAGGATGGCAGATGTGTGCATGCAGGGGAAACCACCAGAAGCTCTCACTTCAGCAGAATAAAGCAGGTGAAGTTCCACAGGCTGCTTGTTTGTTACCAGAGAGGGAAACAACCTCCGCCCTGCTGTTGCCTCCCTTGTGCTCCCTCACAAAGGCACTTTATAAACTGGAAGTACATAAAGGGCAAAATGTACTAGTGTTGTGCATTATGATTCTGTGAGAAACAGCACACCTAATCTCCTCATGTGGTACAGTTACAGCAGTAATATATTTTTAATCAGCTAATCCCACTGGTTCCAATTTTCTGCAGCTTGTCCAGACTTCGCTTATGTTTTTTGTCTGTTCCATATTAATTTTCTATTAATTGGTGCAGGCATGCTTGCAGAGGGATTTTTCATCAATGTATGCTGTTAACTCTTAACTAAAAAGTTGTCAGGAGCAATATATCCTTTTTAATAAATGATCTTTTTTTACATATGTATATTAAGAAGATACATTTAAAACCATCAGCAATACCCAGTAAATATATACCAAATAAATACCCAGTATATACCCAATAAATATATAATGTACACATATAATAGAAATATCCTTTCCTACAAAATTTAGGGAAGATCTCAAATAAAAGACTCCAAACCTTTAGCTTGATAATATGCATATCTGTCAGCATCTTACAGTATTTGTTCATTCAGCGTTAAAATTGACTGAAGGTGGTTTCTAATAACCACATCATCTGCTCCTCCCCCTTCACTCTTTTGAATAACATTTAGATCTTTAATACAAGATTTTTCCCTTATTGTTTCTATCCCAAGGTTAAAGCTTTTTATTTCCACTCAGTAGCAGAAAATGGAGTTTTGAAATAAGCAGTAGTGGTTGCAGGGACTGCAAGGTCAGATGAACAGCTGAGATAATGGTGGCACTGGGCATCTGAATAATCATCTGGGTAATGATTACTGTATTGCAACATTGTCTGATGTTCCAGTGGAATGGAACATGGATGAGGTATGGATGAAATGGGTGAGGTATGGAATAAAGGGGAAATCAAAGGAATTCCATTTGAATAAATGTTTGGCATGTCTGAGTGCTGCAAACAGCATATCCGAATGATACAGGATATTCACCAAGCCAAAGCAGTATCCTCTGCTGTGGAGGAGAGGAGGAATTAATTTGTATCTTCCCCCCCCCCCGCCTCCAGATTTATATTTGAAAGTGTTGCTTTCTTGAATGCTCAGTTCTTGCTTGAAAGGATATGCTGCAAAAGAAAAAAGTAAAAATAAAATAAAATAAAAATAATAATAATAATTTTTTTTTCTTTTTTTTTTTTTTTTTTACTTTTGGTGTGCCAGGGCATAGAGGCAGAAACAAGTTGCATAGTGGATGCTCTTGGGAGGGCTGCACAGGAGGAACCAATCTTTGAGCTGATTTTCTCCAAGGTAACAAATAATGTCTTGAGGCAGAAGGAATATGGGCTATAAACTGTGTTTGATTACTTGGCTATCTGGGCACATAGACTTCCAGGGCATGTCTATACTATTGCCATCCTATTGTATCCCCTGATTTGAATCTGTCAATCCAGTGGATTTACATTCTCTGAGAAGAGGGACCCCAGTCACATTAACTACACCTTTTCTCAGGGAGTTTGTGTTTCAGTTCCAGCTGCTGTGAGTGACTGAGGTGCCGGAGTCAGGAATGCATTGGGATCCTTAGAGTGTTTATTACTGTTGCATCACCTTTTGCCACCCAACAGTTTTCTCAATTACATTTGTAGATTTTTATCACTTTGAATAAGTTTTTTGATCTATACTGTTTTTTCAACTAGTCTTAATTTCTTGGTTTGTTGGGATAATTTTAGTAAGAGTTTACTAATCAAATTTCAGGAATTGACTTATTAGTACAGTAAGTTCAACTTTCTTGTAGTTTTAAGATCTACTGCTTTGGACTGGAGGGTAAAAATTGCTTGGAGAACCAAGCCTTCCTGTTTCAGTACCCCTAATGAGGCAGCAGCTTATCCCCAAAGCCCAAATGACATTTTTCTGAAATAGTTCAGGCAGAATGCATTGAACATGCATCCCTTGCAATATAGTTGCTAACAAAAGTAAATATTTTAAATGGCTTTTGCCAGGCCCTGTGTTCACCAGAGGTATTAATCAAAATTCTGTGACGAAGAAGTCTACAAGGATTACATTAGAAACAGGAGTAACATCCCTCGGTCATGCCTGGCCTATTTTGGGTGTCATTTAACTGACAGTAGAAGCTACTTGTGACCTGTCATCCCTTTCATTACTCAGTCTAAAAACTCTGGACAGAATTACAGATCTCTGGTTTAGCAGAAGCAATTTTCTATTTCGCTCAGCATGACACAAACCATCAGGTGCTCTGGAGGTGCTTGGATATCTGCTATGGCTGGCTGATACTGTGTCTGTTGTGGTCCTAAGCAGGATCAAAAGACAAATCATTGTACCAAATTTTCTATCTATCTATCTACCTACCAAGATTGATTTTTCAACAGTTTCATAAATGCAATCTTTAGCACTTGTCTCTAACCTTATAGCTTTGGAGAAGACATGCAAACCTTACATGCCTGAAAATGTGCAATCCTTTTGATTGTGGGAGGCGTGTTCATCTCTTTGACAAAGCAATAACTTAACCTATAAGCTCAACATAAAAAGTAGTACATCTGTCATCACCCCAGCCTGAAATGAGACCTGATTTTGGCAGTAGCTTGCTCGTATCGTGTGGCTGACTTGCCTCACTGGACTTTACAGAGCAGCTTTTGGAAGAAGGAAGATTGATTCCATGAAAAAATGATTAAGATTTGTATTTAATTTTGCATTCCCAATAAAGCTTTAACTCGCAACAGGCAGGAGCAGATAGTAAGCTGAACACTTCATCTAATTCACTAATCCAATATTTTACATTTTTATTTGAAAAGGAGTGTCAAAGCACACTAAAATTGGGTATACAGAGAACAGAGAGTGAAAACAAAAGCTTAGATAAGAGTAGATAAGCTACTCCAAGATATGAAGAAATGCAAATCTCCTGAAAATACATTGGGAAGTAAAACATACTGGAGAATTTAAATGACTAACTGAACCTAATTTCTTTTGTTATCACTCTCAATAAGCAGAGAGGGTTTCTCATTTGTTTGTTTTTCTCTCCCTTCATGTGTATGGAATACTCCTTGTGGCAATTTAAAGGCAGTTATATGTTTTTCCGAGAAGTCTGAATCGTTGGCCTCCTTAAAATTATCCAGTTTATAAGGGAGAGGAAAATTGAATCAGACCTCCACAGTAGGGACAAATGGAATTTTCCCCTAAAACGATGCCTGTTGAGTTTTATTGCAATGAAACAATGATTAAACCATAGCAAAGAGGAGGTATATCTGTGTAGGGACCAATATTCCACATACACATAACTCACTATATTTTATTTGATCACAACCATAGTACAAATGTTCTCTTGGATGACAGCTTGGATCCAATAAGGAGATAATTGGGGATAGGTGCTAATGTCTTGTCAAAGTTATACAGTTTCTTTTGGAAAAAGACATCTGGTTTAATTGCTCAATGCCAACTGAATCCTTATAACCGAAGGCAATAATTGCTTGCTGCTGATTTATATCCATGAATAATTGAAGGACTTGCCTTGCTCTATCCTTGCTTTGGCTCCTGAGATTGAAGGGACCCAGGCTTTGCATTTATTAAACAGATACAATCTTGGTTTTATTTAGTTTTCATTTTTATGTTCTTTATTCTCACTCATATTGACACTCTTCCCCTATTGTTACACACAGACTTGTGGGTGTAACAGCACCAACACACAAAGGTGCCTAAAAGCATGTCTTATTTGTGGTCCTTGCATGTCTTTAAAAACCACGACTTGGTGGATTTTCAGGGGAATCTATGTCTGAAATGCCTATGGAAGAGCTTTTTGAATGACAAAAGGTATTTACAACAAATCACACTAGTCAGTAGGGTTTCCTTCTAAAAGGAAAAAAGTCTTCCTTGTGTTACATTTCATAGTATTTTTCTTTGTGTCAAGAAACTGCAATTATGATGGTGAGTTAAGCTTCCTTTTCTTTCTGCAGTCTTAGAATATGCTACAGGCAAGCAAACCGCTGTTTTCCCCATGTTTATTAAATCCAATGGTCAAAGGGGCGTGCTTAGTCTTGAGAGAGAGCCTTATCACAACCTCTGCATGTGAATTTTAAAAGAGAATTTCACCTTATCGGTTGAATAACACGGTCATTTCCATATTCAAAATTTAAAAGCGCCCAAAGATAATTTTATTTGCACACACCCCCCATGCACTTACACACACACACAGATTTATGCCAAATAAAATATCAGAATGTTTTCTTCCATAGCTGTTTAGGCTCAGACAAAGGTTGTTAACAGGTAGTGTTCATGGCATGACCAGACAAACGAACCATGAATGTCAGTGGAAGGAATTTCACCCTTTTCTAAGCGCACAGTACTAAACAACTGACTGCTGATCTGGGGCTTGCTCCTGCTTCCATTTAACTTGGAGTCAGAGTCAAGAGTAATAATATTAGATTCATTCTGTTCTTTCAAAAAGTATGCAAAGTGCTATATATTTCAGCTTCTGACCACTTCCAAATTAAATTTAATAGGCTAAATGAATGCGGCATGCAAAATTTATATATATATATATTTAGAGTTCTTTAAGAATACGCTATACGTTATTTACAGAGTAATGTTAGACTTTTGCTAGCTATTTATGAAGGATTAATTATCTGTGACTAGAAAATAGCTGAATATGGCAACATTCTTTTTGAGCAGTGATTTAGGAAAAGTTTTCCACCTTAAGTTTGAAACCTTAGTGTATTTTGCACATACTCAGCACTCCCTTAGAAATACAGGAAAGAAAAAGCTCTAACATATAAGTGGACTAAGACTGAAAAAACAGGTTTCACTCTCCAACTCATCACCTCTTTACATCTGATAAATTATCAGAAAGAGATGCACCATTCCTAGTTAAAGAGGGATTAGATAAATATTTGAGATTTTTTTTCTCTGTTCACAAGCAAGCTGCAGGTGAAAATAAAAGTTACTTCACTGGCTCTAGAACTTGCAGTGGCCTTCCAGTGGCTACTTGGTTTAATACTCAGTAATTTCTAAAGGAGATGCTCAAAAGGACCTCCACTCAAAATCACGTGCAATGTCATGGTTGGGATGTTCACTTTTAGTATTTGGCCACTTGCTTCAAATCTCTGCTCCTGACCAGGTAGGAAAGGGCATCAGAACATTGGCTGAGTATTGTGGCATGTGGGTGAAGGTGTGACACTGGCTCATTTCTGAGGAGGGATGGGAGCCCCTTATGCATCTTGCTGTACCCAGGAGAGGAATCCAAGACAGTCAAATGGCACGGGAACAGAGAGAGCTACAGTGGAGCAACAGAAAAATTAAGTGTCCATATCCCTGATCATCATGGCATGAAGAAGAAATGAACTGCCTTTCATTCACCAACTTTATCGCAGGAGAAGTGCATGCACATGGAAGTTCATCACAAAACCAGCTGCTTTAGTACATAGGCAGTGAGTTATCTCCCAGTAACTCCTTCTGTCTCAAAGCCCTTTCCTGGGCAGGAGTTAGGCTGCAGCCTCTCCTTAAGAGCTTTAGAGGCTATCTCAGGTGTCTCTGCTCGAGAAGTTCAGTTTCTTGTCATGCACACCATTTGTGCTGAGCTTAGGAGAGCCCAGGTCCCTCACACAGCTGGGCTCACATGGCAGCAGCCGCCAGTGCCTCCCGTGCTCCTGAGAGAGGGCACGGAGATGCTGAGACTTTAATCTGCCACACAGAAATGAAACAGCCTATCCTCCCCTCTGCACAGCGTGCCCACACAGAGCCATTCAGCCACCTGCTTTTAAAGTGCTGGGTGTAAACACGTTGCATTAACAAAAGTGTAAAACAATGTTTTTGTTGGAGTTTATTTTGATCTAGTTTTACTGCCTTGCCTCGCAGATCTGGAGGCTATTGATAAGAAAAATGTTGTAGTTAGAAGTATCTGTTGAAGTTATGGTATCTGTTGAGGTTAGAGGGGTATCTCTGGAGAGGGTCCTGCCGGCAGCTCTGTGCAGGTTTGCAGGGCTGAGATCACCCCCCCGCCGCCCGCCCCTCG
>JAWWES010000168.1:3760758-3787517 GCA_035583135.1 Lophotriccus pileatus
GCAATGAGACAATATAATAACCATGGCAACACAGAAACCAATGATAGACGAGTTAACAAACTCCAAACCCCGACAGAAAAAATCTGTCCTTGGGCTTAAAACTGAAGACATGACATTTTTGTTAATCCTGCTAATCTCATTAGATATCTGCCCAGAAATTTCTCCACGACAAAATGAGTCAGAGTAGAATGGTTATGGATTTTTTTTTTTTTTTTTGTTAACTTATGAGAGTTCTTCCCTGGCTTTGGAGCATTCATAGCTACCAAAATGAAACAGCTTATGCTCTGCAAACCCCTGTAAGGCCAGCATAACTCACAATGTGAGGCAATTCCAACTGCTTCAGTAATGTGAAGGCTACTTTCAATTTGCTCAAATGGTGCACACACCACTTTCTGCAGAGGAATAGCTTGACAATTTAGGTTATTTCAATGGACTGTTCACATTCAACTAAGTTGTCACCATCTGTTCCACCTTACCATTATAAATGCAAGCAAGCATTGTTCACAGTTTCAGCTTGGGTACATTCCTTACCCTGCACAGTGCAAGCCATCCATCTGTTTTCTGGCAGGGAATGTAGACAAAAGCAGGGAATAATTTCCTCTTCTGATACTACAAATTCTATGAGAAGACAGATTTTAGGTAGATTTTAGATTGTAATACGGTGGTTTTGATGAGGACCAGATAGAGTAAAAAGATGTTTAAATGATGTTTGAGAGCACCAGTCTCCTTTTACGTTCCCCTTTATGTTCCCGGCTCTCTCATGTGCCTGATAGATCAAAATCCACTAGTAAGAAAAAAACCCTAACTATAATGCAAAAAACATCAAAGGGGATACTGTGGTATATCCTCCTTGCCTTTTATAATATTATAATTTATTTTTTTTAAAGGGAAATGTGTAATATCTCACTATGCTGAGAATCAAAATAATGCTCATTTTCTTTCTGGCATTATGGTTGTTTAAAGAATGAACTTCAAAGCATCAGTCCAAGTAGATCTCGGCCCTTTCATATCAAGAAAACTGTTGTAGAGCAGAATCAGCATTTGTGCACAGTGATACACTTTCTTCTCTAAAGCAGCTCCTCTTTTGGGCCCTTCTAAATGCTCAAAATGAGCTGTCATAAGGAAACCCAAGAGGATTTTTCTTGTTTGTATTTTTTTTTAATTTTCATTGCCAATGTATAGTATGAACTTCTAGTTCACTCTGCATGCCAAAGGCAGCCTTGCAAAATGGTAGGTATGGGTCACACAGTACTTACACTTACTGAACTGCCAATATTCCACTGTTAATTAGTTGCTAATGATGCAATTTGCCCTGACAGTATTTCAGCACAGAAACTCTCCTGGTTAAACATCTTTGACGGTCTTATTTTCTTGACATATTAAGACCAGAGCAATGAAGCCTGTTATTATTTCTGACTTTATTTCTTCACCCATGGATTTCCTTTGAGACAGTGGGGTGATGGGTGGTTGTAGACAAAGCCAGTCATCTGTAGGATTCTAGCTTGAACTCAGACAGGGATTCCTGTTATTACTAGATTTTAGCATGTCTTGCAGCGCAGAGACTTTTCTGGTAGAATGTCTATCAATCACAAAACCCCATCATTGCAACTGCTGTCTGTCCTAGGCAGCCTGTGTTAGCCACTGTGCCCTAAGCAGTTTTATTTTGCATTTTGTTCTCTCCTCCTCAGCCTGTAATTTATATCTGAAACATTTTTTCTCTGTTTCTTACTGCAAACTGTCCTATAGGTTAAAGTCCTTGAGACACCAAGGGAATTTTTAGCGAGGGAGGACTAAAGCAATCTCAGTGACTTGATCCACATAAGAGAGTTAGGCACAGCTTCAGCACACCTAACCCTAAGAGCCCTGCTATTGTCCACACCATAATCTGCTCAGTACAAGTGCTAAAATTGTATTTATCCAGAGAAGCTGGCACTCTCAAGGAATCCTAATGGCAGGGAATCCTAAGGAGATGGGCTTAAGTTTCACCTCCTAAGAAGGAAAGGGCTGCAGGAAGGCTTTGATAGCAGAAATTATAAGAACTTTATCTCAGACTGCACAAGCGCATGCTCCTGGAAACAAACTCCTGCTTTAAACAAACAATGGGAGGATTTGAAGCTCAGTTTCTCATCCTCTGGGTCCATCCTATAAACACCAGGTTGGAAGTAAAAAAGTAGAGGCAATACACAGGATGTTTCTTCTTCCTTTCCCCTGTGTTCAGTACAAAACCTTAACTGGCTTTCTGTTCTAAGTGTGTTCATTTGATCAGTCTTTGCAGGTATTATGGGGAAGGAAAAATTCCATTTCTGAATCCTGCAGGAGATTAAACACCATGCTGCTCACCAAGAAAAGACTTATGTGTTGGCTCAGTGGACAGCTACTGAGGTATCCTAGTAAGTGGACAAGTAGGCAGCTGCAGCCTTAACTAGTCACTGGGCAGGCTTTGGAGTATCTGTATTTTTGATTTAGCCATTCAAACAAAAATAAAATTAAAAAAAAAAATCAGTTGAGCTTTGTGCACTCTGCAGTTAAAAAGACATTCACCAGGCACAGTTGCTGCAGTGCTACAGTTTCCTCTCTGTGTGCACATCAAAAGGAGTCAACAGGGGTTTCTCCAGTAATTGGGATCTGTGTGTTGCTGAATGCTGATAAGGTGGTTTCCCATGCACCAGCAGGCTTCCCCTGTGTTTCCAGACTCATTTGAAATAATTCCATAAAGTGATTTGGAATGCATTTCTGAAACTTATTTCATGTATGTTTCATATATGTTCTGATAAATACTGTAACACCTGCCCCAATATTATGGGAACATTGTTATGTAATAACAATATTAAGCTTTAGAAAAGGGACTACACACATCCTGATGGAAAGGGATCAAAGATGATACTTGCTGGGGTTTTTCTCAGTAATTTTATGATGTTGGCTGGTTTCACCCTCGTACCATGAAGCACATCACAGAAAGTCCTCGCCTAATTAGTTCTACTGATTATCTTTCTGACTATTCTTTACAACTTGATTCTGGAAAGAGATCAAGGAATTTTTGCATTGTGATCCAAATAGCCCTACTGGCATGCTTGTGCTCAGGAAAAAGGAAAAAAAAAAAAAAAAAAAAAAGTAGGTCTTTCCAGGAGCAAAATATGATTTCCAAGCCCAAATTAAAAATTTTCAGTCACAAAAGGGGAAGTGTGTAGGTGACGAGAAATTAACTTTTTTTTTTCCCCTTGAAATTTTCCTTCTCTAGCCCTAAAAACAATGTGAAGAGAAATTAATTTTTTTTGTTCATATAAATTTGTGACCGAGGATTGATAACCTTCTAAAGGGTTCACAAAGGCTAACATTCCTTGCATTCTTACATATATCATTATAGCCACAAATAAGAAAAGATGTTAAAAAAGGAAGCTTGAAGGGTTTTGGTGACATCATTTTTATCTGCTACGACTTGGCATAAAGACTTCTCATTTATTCTTTTGGCCTGGCAAGAGTCTGCACTTCCTGAGTTTTAATAGCTCTGTTTCAGTTAAGATTCCAGGTCTTGTTTTGGCTGCTGGTCACTTTGCAGTCTTTCAGATTTCAAATCACTTATCTCCTCCTTTACCTGTAATTTCTGGCCTTGATTATTTTTTAAAATACTGAAATTAAAGCAGATTTTCAACATTTTATCTAATCCTGACTAGTGACATTTTAAAGAATGCCATGCCTTTATCCTTTAGCAGGGAGTATTTTAATTTTTATTTTGTATTTTGTACTCCAGTTTCATTCTGTACAGTCCTTAACTGCAACTCTAAAATGATCTGCATTTCAAACTCAAAATCTAATGCTATTCACCTGGGGAAAAGAGATCAATTTTCAGCATGAGGATTAGTTATGTACTACCTACGACTCATTATGGTCCAGTAAAAGTAGACCTTAATTTTAAAGGGAAAAATGGCTTTTTTTTTTTTTTTTCACTCCCTCATGAAAAGTCTGAGTGTATATGTTTGTGTGCTAAGACTCAGGATCATCTGAAGTTCAGAGTTTAATGAACTGCCATCAGTCAAGGAAAAATCCCAGCTACTACCAAAACCCACCTCAAAATGTAAGTTTTCTTTCTCATTTTCCATATGAATAATCCTTATTTCACTTCCTCGTGCAGTGGTAAGTCTGCACTTTTCTCTGGGTTTATTCATTCACCAAATGACCCCTTTTAGAAGAGAAACCTGGTGAGTCTGACTGTGCCACCTTTAGTTAACTAATTATGTGAAAATAAACTCACACAAGCCTCAGATATATCTGTGAGGGGCAACAAAATTAGAGATATGAGTTTATGAAGTTAGATTTTAAAAAAATTGCATGCACAGCATCAATGAGCAGTAATTGCAATATGTAACCACACGCACAAACACAATTAGACACAGAAACTTGAATGTGTAAATGCTCTACTTGCTTATTCAGGAAGGGTGGCTCTAAATGAGCAGAAAATAATGGCACATTTGTTTTGCAAGTGCAATTACGTTGTGAGTTTTGCCTCTGACTCTTAAACCAGGCTTTGTTTGATGTTATAAGTGAAATGGCATTCATACATATCCTCTTGGTCTGACACTGAACATACAATTAACTGATACATCTTAAAATGCCAATTTATAAACCTGCAACCTTTGCTTTCAAATTTTTATCCCTTTTTTTTTTTTTTTGCACAAATTGTTATGTGAGAAAACTTGACAACCTGTGTGTTGTGCAGTAGCAAGTCTAGAGAAGTGACAAGCAATAGTATGAGAAGAAACGGCTCAAGTTCTGCCAGGAAAAGTTTATACTGGTTATTAGAATAAAATTCTTCCCTGGAAGAGTGACCAGGCATTGGAACAGCCTGTTCAGGGATGTGATGGAATCACCATCCCTGGAAGTGTTCAAAAAAGCATGGATGTGGCACTGGGACATGGCTTAGTGGTGAACATGGTGGTGCTGGGTTTAATGGTCGGACTCGATGATGTTACACATCTTTTCCAACCTAAACAATTCCCTGATTCCATACACTAGAAGACACATCAATTCTGATCTGGTTTTGGGACACAAAAAAAGCAGGTCCTCCTGCAGAGCCCCAGGGTATGAACCTGTTCTGCACAGCGGAGCAAACATGCACCATTTTCTTGAGCCCAAATCTCACTCTGCACATACAGAAGTGATGGCAAGAGGTCAGGCTTTGCAGTGCTCTGTGTCAGTGCCTGCACTGTGCATATCAGGCTTCATTATGCCAGCTGGGGGGGGGGGGGGGAATCCCTTGTTTTCACTGTGCTCCTGTTTTCAAAACCACTGACTGGAAAATATTACATTAAATCCAGCTGAGGTAGTGTCACAAACCCATCACTATGGGCTTGTTGCCACCACAAAGGAAATATCAACAATTATCTATCAAATTCAGTTAATGAGAAGGAGGATGGAAAGTAGTGCTTGGTTTTACAACAAATGAAATTAGCTGCACAGATACAACTCTTGTTTTGCAGCCAGAGGAAATATGTTGAATCTATGAATCAGATAAGCAGCGGTTTAAAAGTACATTTACAGAAAGAGTAACTCCAACAAAGTATCTGTGCCACATTCTCTTTCACATGTATAATGCAATGACTTTGAGAAAACCTGTGCATCCCACACCATGATAATCTCAGAAAGGTCAAGAATCTTATTCAGACTGAATTCAAGCCCAGTGTACATCCAGTTTGGGGACACAGGTTGATTTTAAATGAAAAACTTACCGAACTAAGCTGTCTTGTCACTGCTGTAAAACCAGCATTTTTCTGCCTTCAGCCACCGGCTTAAATTGGAAGCCTAGGGAGAAAAAAGAAGTCTAAAAAGGAGGCCAGATACAATGGTGAATCTAGTTTAACAAACTGAGAATAGCACAAAGGCAACAGTTTCCCTTTGCTCCCTCCCTTCTCCTAAAATCTTTTAAAAGAGAGAATGGCTGGATGAGTTTTAGCAGCTTATTGACCTTCAAAAGCTGTGTCCTAGATGTCACCTGGAAAAAAAAAGGCAATTCTGCTGAGTTCAAAGATAACCTAGTGTGCTGGGCAAGGCTCAAGCATCCTACAGACCTGCTGGCTTGGGTTTTCATTGTATGGGCTTTTATTCTTAGGAATTAATCATTCCTGTACATTCATTCAATCTTTTAGTAGTGACAGGGCTGAGCTGTGAAGCCAGAATTGTGAATAAGACTTGAAATGCATCTCATATTCAGTTAGAAAGCAGTCTTGCTATTGCGTTCAGAGTTATCAAATAGATGTGAAATTACTGAAAGGAAAATCAGAGCCAAGTGTTTCCTGGCCTTATCTTGGCGGATTAAACATGCACAGTCAGCAACCCTGAGCCACTGTGCTTCCCAATTCTACCAGTTCTTTATCATTCTCTAGTCTAGTCTTTTTCAAAGACAAGTACAAAACAGTTTTCTTTCTTTCTTTCTCTTTTCTTTCTGTCCTTTTTGCAAGGGCAGAACACTGAGTCCACTTAAAACCATGACGCCAAATCCTGCCAGCAGAGGAAATCACATCGCTTTTCTTGTGAATGCCTTTAAATCTGTGCTGTCACAAAACAGCCAGCAGAACTCGCTTTGAAACTGCCTTTCCCCCCTCCCTCTGCTTTCAGTAAGAATTACTCACACTACCTTTTGGGGAAGGCAAAAATGTTAACATCTTTCAGTTCACTGAAAAGATCAGGCGGTTGGATTTACTCCTTCACAGTGATGGAAATGATGATTTCTTTTTGTATAAAACAACCTGATGGGACTGAATTGTGTGGTGAAGCAATACCCTGAGAAATGCAAACACCTCCCTGCACTGTTCTTGGAGTGTCTCAGTCCCTGCTGCAGTGCTGAGCACTGTAAGCATCACCACTGCCAAGAGAGCATTTTGTCAGGTTCAGCTCCACAGGAAAACACAGAATGTATCTCAGAAACTTTGAGATCTGTTTTAGAAAACCCAGGGGAGTAGTTGCACAGTTCCTGCAGTTCACAGCCACGTTTAAGTCGTACAGTGCTACAATCAATTGCCATCTTAAGAGTCTGCTGCACGGCTGTTGAAAGAATTTGGATTGGAAATACAGCCCACATGCCTGCCTTGCTCTGCCAAAGATCAGTCAGAAAAATGAGAGTGGAAAACGAAGACTCAGAGCAGGCCTTAATCTGCTGACTATACTCTTCCCAGATTGGTTTTCAGTGAGTTCTTGTTCTTACATTCTGTGACTGTTTGAAGGGGTGATAAAAAAAAAAAAAAAAGGAAAAAAAAAAAGTCAGCACCTTTCCAATGAGACTCAAGCTTTTAGATTGCCCTAAAACATTGCATAAGAAAACTGATTTCAATAAAATCATTAGGGAGATCTGGCAGGTTCAATCAAGTGGGACATAGCCTAGTACCAAATAAAAACCAACTCTGAAAGAGCACAAGATTGAGATGAATCAGAAAAGAACCCAAAGGAGCAAATGCTCCATGGGAGGCTACTGTAGCAGCGAGCTCTTGTGCAGCACTCACGTCCCTCAGGAGCCCCCCCACCACACCAGATGCAACAATTAGAGCTGAGCTGGAAATGAAATTTTAATTGCAGCTTTCTATTGCTACCTTTTCATCTTAGAAGAACCACATTAATAGTGTTAGGGCTAGGAAGGACCCCCCCAGTAACAAGATTCATTTTACCCCTTGCATGTCCCCACTTTTAGCCATTCACATTTTGGCTGGTCAAGTAAACTTGCACGAGAGCCAGTGGAGATAAATGAGCATTTCTGGAGCACAGCTCATCTGCTTGTATTTACATATTCACTCCAAGGAGAAATGAATCATGCTCCATAAGTAGCTTTTTCTTTCCTCTGAACATAAAAGAAATTTAGACCATTATTTCAGATGCTGATAACACAAGCTATATGATGATATAAGTAATATATCATGATATATCTAAATGATAAAACATTATATAAATCCTAACTCGAAGCCATTATTTTCACACCTTTTGACCTGTAGGTCACTTCCTTTCACCAATCATGGTGAAATCATTCTCCTCAGGTGTAACACCCACACGTATCTCCATCCCAGGCTTACCTCAGGCGTAATACTGACATTACCCACCTTCAGGGTATGACCACCTCTCACTGAGCATGGTGCATGACTAGAGTCACTCAAGCTCCACCTAAATGGAAAGAAATGGTAAAAAAAGTAAGTTAAGAATAGGGAGAAGTCAGGGAAGACTCCCTTGTACCTTCCGGGATCAGGCAATGGCCTGAACCTGTCTTCTCCCCCATAGGGATGCCTATTGGGTAAGAACTGCACTCTATGCATGCTGAATAATTGTCTTGAGCTAATTTTTATTGGGGTTTAGAGCTTGTCTGTATACTGCTTTTAATTATCACAGTCCTTTGAGGATGGTTTTGCAGCCAGATACCATCACTGCCAGTTCTCAAACCTTAACCTGTCACGATTTTATTAATGATGTTACTCCACAAACTGTTAGTGTGAGTCCTTCAAGGGCACTGGCAGCTGCTGACAGCAGGTAACATACTTGAAGAAAGGTGTGGAGATCTGTGAAGGGTCTCTGCTGCTGTGTGACCCTGAACAAGTCAACTGAATCTCCCTCTGATCCAGTGAACTGCTCAGTGAAGGGTCCCCACAACGGGACACTGACAGACTGGTTGGGCACAAGGGTCTCAGCTTTTCTGGGGCACTGACAGACTGATCAGACACTCAGGGTTTGAGGAAATCTCCCCTTTTCTTGTGACAGCATGACTTGGTTTCCCTATCACACATAATTTCCCAGCTCTGCTGCTTCTGGCCTCTTTCCACATTCTCTCACACTCTCATCTCTCTCTAATGTCATTCTGGTTTCTACCTTCTCTGCAACAGTTTATTCTGAAACATTTTGATCGGGGGTGGTGGTGGTGGAATTAGAGATTTATTTCCAACAGCAAAGCTCAAAAGGCATTTAAGGATTTTACATCATCCAGAAATATCCTGCACTGTGGTCACTGCTGTACTTCCTTCATGTTTCATAAAGCAGAATGAAACTGCATTGGTATATGCCTTTTGATTGTAGATAACGATAACAACCGGTGCGTAAGATTAATGTATATTCATGAGTAGAATTATAGCTGTGCATGAAAGCACTACATTAGTACTGCTTGGTAATCAACATCTACTTTTCCTTTTTTTTTTATTTATTTTAAAGTTAGCACAGTCACTAATCAAAGATAATTACACCAGTGCCATTTGAAATGTTTATCATGAGTTCTGTAGTAAGAACAAGAAGTGTGGATTTTTTTCTGTACAGTCGCATGCAGTACCAACTAAAGCTGGGCCAACAACACTGTGCTTGACTTTGCAAAGCTTACTCGTGGTGTTTTGGCATGAAAATACCAATTGTAGAGAAGTAATATTTTATATCTGAATACAAGCTTCTACCTAAGAATCACAAGGCAATAGTAAATATCAATAAACTATCTGCAATATGAAGTACAGAGGCACTGAATCCCCTCTCTCGATGGCAAAACTGAGGCACAAAACACAGTAAGTTGCTGAAGAAGTGGCAAAATGCTGAAGGACAGCATTCAGATCCGCTTGCTGTCACTCCTCAGATTTAGACAACCTTCTGAAAGTAAAAATGCAAAGAGAGGATCATTTCCATTCTTCCCAAACCACAGAAGGATAGGACAGTAATGTCTTCATTTTTGACTATTACATACATAAGCAAGCTCTGAAAAGGACAGCTAAACAATGGTTCATTTAAGAATACAAAATATACAAATTCATTTGAGGAAAATGTCTAAATTTCTAAATTTGGGTAGGCTTACATAACATTCCTGTCTGCTCAGGTTAGGGGGGTTCTTTCTTTACAAACCTGCTCTTTCTCACCTTTCTTCAGTGGTCTCACAAACCTCAACTCTGTGCAGAAGACTCCCCCATGCAAAAACCTCAAAATGTTTCATGACTTTAATTTTTTATTAGTCCTCCTTGTCATTCTTCCATCTACCATTCTCATTAGCCTGTTTTACTCTGATTCTTTGAGACAGAAGACACTTTTTTACTCCCATCCTTTCTCCTGCTATTATGTGAAATGCAAGGAGACCATTTTTATTGTGGCAGACCCTAGGATATGAAGGCAGAACTGGGGTCAGTATTGTATGCAATAAGATATCCAATAATATTGAATTCAGGATGGTGCCAGGAGTATTTAACAAGGGCCCAAGCCTTCACTGGGAGTGAGGGAGGAGGTGGGGAAGCAGAGATGTTTGATAGGACAGGTCGGAACTCAGACACACTCAAAAGCTACAAAATAGTGTGATTTTTTTCAAGTACCCCAGGATCTCATCAATAATTCTCCTGTTCTTTGTAAGCAAAGATTGAAGTTTTCTGTCATAAAAGTATTGCAAAATAACTTAATTACTAAAGGCAGGTACAAAAGCTTACAGTTTCTGGGTCACAAAGAGGTTATGCAAAGATGGTTGTTCTTCTGGTTCTTTGCTGTGTCTCATTTTCAAATCCCTTCTCCCCAGAAATCCCAGAAATTTGTTGATTCTACTTGAAAAAGAAATTACACTTGAAGATTAATTTTCAGACATGCTGAGCTGACTGGTACACAACAGTGACAAAAATCAGAATTGTCCAGTGTAAGCCACTGTCTCTCTAAATACCTTCGTATTTAAGGCAATCTTTGCTTGCTAAATGACTTCATAGACTCCCAGGCTTATTTCAGGTGTCATGATGTCATACCAGAGTACAACTCTGAGCACAGAACTGCCAGAATCATAAAGTTACATTGCACAGGCCAGTCATAGCAACATCATATCATTTTATTCTTTCAAAGGTTTTTATAGAATCATGGAATGTGCTGAGTGGGAAGGGACCCTCAAGGATCATTGAGTCCAACTCCTGGTCCTGCAAAGGACACCCCAAAAGTCCTACCATGTGTCTGAGAGTGTTATCCAAATGCTCCTGAGGTTCTGTCAGCCTTGGTGCTGTGACCACTTCCCTGGGGAGCCTTTTCCAGTGCCCAGTCACCCTCTGGGTGAAGAACCTCTTTCAAGTATCCAACTAAACCTCCCCTGACACAACTTCAGGCCATTCCCTTGGTCCTGTCACTGGTCACCATGGAGAAGAGATCAGTGCCTGTCCCTCTTCTTCCCCTCATGAGGAGGTTGTGTAAGAGCAGTGACATCTCCCCTCAGGCTGAACAAACCAGGTGATCTGAGCCTCTCCTCATAATGCTTCCCCTCCCTCCTGATCCTTCACCATCCTCGTGGCCCTCCTTTAGACACTCGTGCATATTGTAAAGGTGCCTATATGTGTGATCATGTATGTAAATTATTTACTTGGGCTCACAAAATTATCCAAATATTAGTTGCGTTTTTTTCTTCCCTTTTTTTAGCTGAGTGCAATAATTTTCTCTTTGTGTAATCATAATGGGTGAAAATGTTGAAGTCCTAGCATTGCCTATTGTACCAGGAAACCTTAAGCTTACACAAGCATTGAGATGGGATATTCTGCTTTTAAAGAGTCCCATCCCTTCCATTAACACTGAAACAGTTTTGTACCGCTAAAACCATCAGCCAGTCAGTGGAGGTGTACAGTGCTGAAGAGTGTTGTTGTACCATTATAGTTTTATTGGCACAGCATTGAGGCCTTGCATCACCTGGGCCCCTGCAACATTCTGCTTCAAGTCCTGGCAGAGCTCCCTCTGCCCTGTAGCTTTCTGGAGCAGTAAAATCAGTTCCATGCAATTTAATCGGGAAGGGTCATTCAGGAAGGATCCTAGACCCAAGATGCAATCAACAATCTGTGAACGTAACGATCTTCTGGCACTTTTCAGATCGGCCCTGTTTGAACATCTAGCAATAAAATTAATTTGTGAGAACTGTGCTCCAACTCTGGTGCCCTACTTCACTTGCTCTTCTGTGATTCTTCTTTCACCAGCAATTCAAACTCCAATAAAACCCCAGTGAAAGCCACAGCATGAAGTTTCTTCTCAAACATAATGTACTGCACAGGTTTCTGCTCAGATTCCTCAGTGGCAGCCCTTACCTCTTTCCATTTTGATAATTAACAAGGCAGTGCAGTTTAATACATCACCTTGGAAATCAGTGGCTGTATCCAGCCAAAGCTGAAGGTCTGTTCATGGGCACAACATGCTCCATGACCTGCCTGACAGCCCTCCAGCCTCATGAACAGCCTGCTCTCTTCCTGCTCCAAGGACAGAGGCGAGCAGCTGCCTCAGCTGCCAGGGCAGGGATCCCACTCTGACATGCACAGACAGCTATGTTACCAGAGGGGCTCTGCTTTAGAGGGTCCCTGGTTCTCCAGACAGCATTTTCTACAGCAGCCCTCACAAATCAAGGTTAAAGCATCATTCTGAGTTGAGGTTTTAAAGCAAATTTTCGCTATGCACTAATGCAGAGCCAAAGAGGAGTCCACAACCCTACTGCAGCATGGGCTGAGAGGCATCTGTGAGTCAGCCAGTTGCCATATGGTGGCAATGGAGCCAGGTCAGGTTCTTCTGCCAGTGCCAGTAGAGAGATCTGTGCCACAAAAAGCCTCTAGCAGACGGCACACTGGAAGCCTGCACAGAACCCACGCTGGCTCGGGAGTGGATAACACTTACTGCAAATGAACATCAGATAATCAGGAAACCAGTGAAGGGTTGCAATGCCTCACCACATTGTTTTTTAGGATCAGTATCTTCTCCAGTGCATCTTCTCCAGAACACTTGGAGCTCTCAGGTAGCCAGGAATACAATTGTACTATTTCCTGTACAGACAGTGCAATTAAAACATAATTAGTCATCACTGTTTGAAACAGGATAACCCTTAAAAATGCTTAATATGAAGCACAAGTTCATACAACCCTCATATTAAGATCTGAATTACTATGACTGCTTGAAGGATTAATAACAGAGAAAGTTTGTTGGTTGGTACCAACAATTCTCCAGGCATCAGCTTTTTTGGGCCTTAGATCAGCTTTGCTAGTCTGTAGCTACTGAGGTGGTGATGAGCACAGCAAAAAGAGATGAGAAATAGCCCTGAACTCCACTGCAGAGTAATAAACACATCAACATGCCACTTACACTCAGAGTCTGAAAATTAATGATGGGGGGAGGTGACACGTGCACAGCATTCACTGAAAACGGGGCAGGATTTTTATTGGCAGTATCCACCCATGTGTGCTGGAAGTTCATATCTCTCATATGCTTGAAAATTAGAGTCCATGAACTGGGAGGGGGACAGGAAAAGAATTTTCATGGGTTGTGACAGCACACTGAGGGGGGAGGGGTGTGAAGGGAGGGAATACACCATACTTTTTTTTGTTTTCCAAGAACAAAACCTCTCATTTCCATGAAAATGTGCTTAATTAAAAGAAAAATAAAGAATCTGTGTGTTCAGAATCACACCAGTCAGGATTTAATAATAGAGCTGCTCTGTGGATCTCCACGCCTCCAAAAGGACTAAAGCAGCTGCCTGTAAAAACTGGACTGGGAAAACCCCGCAGATGTGAACATGCTATTGAGAGCTTCTGAGAGGGCTGGTGAGCTCACAGAGAGCCCTGAGTGGTGACAGACCACAGATAACTTGCATTCCCTGGTGCTGGTTAACCTCAGGGTGATGTATAAAGCTACAGCAGATCCTGGGTGGCATCCTGTTGGGAAGGGGAAGGAGCAGAATGGCAAATAGCCTCCCAGGAATACCAGTCTTGATTTCTGGGTACACTGGAACTTGATTAAGTCAGTGCCCCAGCTTCTCCACTTTCATACCATGAGTAGGAAAAATAATTACTTTAAGTGATTAATTACACAGTTAATTGTGTCAATTAATGCTGCACTATACATTGAAAATATGCTCCAAGGATTGACACTTCAAGAGGAGAGTCTGACTGGCTCATTGTAAGAGCACTGCCAAGTTTCAGTTTGCAGACTGATCATAATTAATTAGCATCGTGGTTTAGAAACAGTATTCCCCAATTTACTGTTCCCACTGAAACACTCCAAACCACGAGCCACTCACTCCTCCCTCCCCCATCTCCTTGCAGAGGGATGGAGGGGAGAACTGGAGGCACAAAAGATACAGGTAAGAACAATTTACTGGGAACAGCAAACGGAATAACAATCCTACTAAACAGTAAGCATCCCAGTAAAAGCAGTGGTGAACCAGGGACCCAATACATGCAGAACCAATACAATTTGCTATAAACTGAAAGGCTTTTTTTGCCAGATCTAATATGGCACTTATGATGACACAGGTAATAATTACTGCTAATTTTATGCACTGTCTGGAGTAATTTGGGTTGTGCTGTTATCAAACATTTCCAAAGTTTCCAGTCTCCTAGAAAGGAGATTGATGAAAGCTGGGGCTGTTCATTCTGGAGAAGAGAAGGTTGCCTGGAGACCTCACAGCAGTATCTGAAAGGGACTACAGGGAAACCAGAGAGGGACTCTTCATCAGGAACTGTAGTGATAGGACAAAGAGTAATGAGTACAAATTGAAAGAGGGGAAATTTAGGTTAGATATTAGGAAGAAATTCTTTCCTGTGAAGTGGTGAGACACTGCAACAGGCTGCCCAGGGAGGTTGTGGATGCCCCGTCCTGGCAGTGTTTGAAGCCAAGCTGGATAAGGCCTTGAGCAACCTTGTGGGAGGTGTCCCTGCACATGGCACAGAATCATAGGAGATGCTGAGTTGGAAGGAAACCATCAGGATCATCGAGTCCAAGTCCTGGCCCTGCAAAGGACCATCCCCAAGAGTCACACCATGTGCCTGAGAGCACTGCCCAAATCCTTCTTAAACTCTGTCAGCCTTGGTGCTGTGAGCACTTCCCTGGGGAGCCTGTTCCAGTGTTCAGCCATCCTCTGGGTGGAAAACCTTTTCCTAATATCCAGTCTAAACCTCCCCTGTTTTCTCAAGTCCTGTCACTGGTCATGAGAGTGAAGGGATCAGTACCTGCCCCTCCACTTCCCCTCATGCAGGGGGGGTTGTGACTAGGTGATGTTTAAGGCCCATTCCAACCCCTTAACATTCTATGACTATAATTTTTGGTTAGCTTAGTATGCATTTCAAAGTGCAGTGAGCTATTTCTGTTTAATCATTTTAATTATTCAATGCCATAAGATGATTTATGAATTATATTATAAAAAGCATTTTCATTCTTGAATCACAACGACACAGCAAATGTGAAATCAAACGAGAATGCTGGGCTTTGAAGTCAGATTAGCAGAGGTATAGACATCTCTAAGAGAGATACCATCACCAGGGCCAAAAGCTGCAAGCAGGTGCAACTCCTTAGAGTTAACTTAATGCCAGTAGTAAATTTAGCCACTTTTTGAATAGGCATTTACTTGGTTTGGGTCTGATAGAGAAAGGTCTGTGGCTGCCTGCATGGCTGCTTCCTTACTTGCATCACCAAGAATCCTTCATTCACCATCTCTTTCATGCACAGACCAAAGAAAATCCTGACCTAGTTCTCTCCTGAAAGTTGGCTGCCTTTTTCTTCTGACCAACTGAGATGAGGAGAGAGCAGAGATGAAGAGTGAACAGAATTACCAAGGCAATGTTTGCCCCACCGAAAGGAGGGGGGACTCTCCTTCTATTCATCTGGAGTGGCGCAGGGAGGACAAGGGTTTCATTCTGAATGCAGAACAGTAGTAATGACAAGATCTATTAAAGCTCCTCTCAGGCCAGGAAAATCTCACACACAGAATCCCTAACAGTCTCCCACAAGTGAGGCGTGACATCTTCACTACTTGGAATAAAATGCTTAATTTTTTTTTTTTCTTTTTTGGTACAAGTCTCACATTTTCCAAGGGATAATTCTCCACACCTGTCATCCTAACTTCTGGCAGCAAAGTCAAAGATTCTCAGAATAATACATCAGAACACATTAAAGGAAGGAAGTATTATTAAGAAAATGCCCCAGCAACAGCAGTGCCTGAAAGCAACAGTTAAAAAGAAAGTCGGTGTGAAACTGAAATGTTCAATGATGCATCTTGATTCCCATGCCAAGTACCTGGAGCTTGGCTGTATCAGCCTATCAGGGATAAAAATTCATAGCCAAGTTGTTACCTACAGTTACAAAAATTCCAGGTGAGCAAAAACAGAGGATAAATTCCAGCTTATTTAGTGGCAAAATGAGGCAGAAGAGCTGAGAACAACGGCAGAAAAGAGCTGTTTGTTCAAGATGAGAAGAGGCCATGGGAGAAGAAGGACAAATTAATCTCTTTTGAGGGCCACTACCCTTCTTCTAGTAGTTCAGACTCTCTAATCCTTCTTCTGTATACCTTAGTCTCCTAAAGATATTTTAAGGAAGCAGCTTGAGTAAATGCTGAAAATGAACAGGTGTGTTGGCCCTGCTGCAGAAGAGGACTAAGAAGGACTAATATGAAGGAATATTGGCCATGGTGTTTCTGTGACTTAACAGTTACAACAACAGGCAGGATAAAGCCTAAGGGTTTCTTTCCATCCTTCCTTCCCAGTTTAGTTTTTGGAAGTGCAAAACAATAATCTTCTCAAGTGAAAGGGCAACAGAAAAGTGAAGACAAGTCTTTATTCCAGCGCCCCAACTTTCCTCCTTAAGCAGGTGCTTTGTTAGTCACTTTTCCTTGGCTTTGACTTTTCTGGAGGAGATATTCTGGTTTTGCTACAGCGTTTATCACTGGGCCAAAATATCAGCAGGGGTTTTGTAACAGGATCAGTTAAAATGACTTGCATGCAGTTCTGGAAATGGAGCTTCTGACGTGCTGCTAGATATGGTTATCTTCTCCTCAAGGGGCACGAGCAAAATGGAACATCACAATCACTTTTCCGCAGTACAAGGACTCACAACTCCATTAGAAAAAAGGTCATGGAAGATTGTTATTGCTTCATATATTATGTCTATGAAGGCAATAAAGGCAACAGCAAGTTAGCCTAATAGGTTTTCTTTAGCAGGACTGTGATTCTGCCAGTTTCCCTACCTATTGTTTTTTCTTACCCTTTGTACTGATTTGTTCAATAATCTGAATGGCTGCATTCATCTGAACCGTGGTGCATTATCTTCTCCTTTCTTGCTTTCTTGGGTCCCCCCTCACTACTGCTGCTCTTCAGTTCATTGTCAAAAGTCAGGACCACAGTGAATCAACATACTGGGTGTTCTGATGGTAACAGCAAAGACTTCCACAACCAAAAGAGGTATTTCTCACATTAGCAGTCATTTTGCATACCACTTAATGAGGGACCTGTGTTATTATGACCAACAAAACGCTTCCCTATTCTAATTCAGCTGTAGAAAGACTATGCTTTCATATATACATTAGGGGTGCTTTGTGGGTTTGTCACCATCAGCAGCCTTGAGAATATACTGGTGACAACATGTGGGGTTTCACTTTTAGGTCAGTAGAAAAAAATACGAAGCAAAAACTCCTGCAGAGATTTAAAGCAGGTTTGTCTTAGTGGAAACACGAAAGGAAAGCTGAGGACAGGGAGGGAGATGTCAACCAGACTGTTTCTTTCCCCATGTGAATTAATGGCAGTAATTCTTAAAAGATTTTACATTAATTTGTCGGGTTACTGGAAATTTATCATCTTGTAATGGATTCCCATTTCTTGGGAAAAGTGCAGTACTGGAATCCACTTCTATTAACCTGACACTAGTTTGTCTAGAGTGACTTTCACTGGAGTCAAATATGTCGGGTTTAAACAATTTTGTCAGTTTTTCATGTTTGAAACTAGGCAAAACCCACTGCCAGGCTCCATTTGCAGTCACATCTTTTCAACTTTAAGTATAAAGATGACTATGCTAAAAGATATTAAATATATGTTCTATAAACTAAATGCTAAAAGATCTATTTTGAAGTCTCCTGAATCTCACCTCTTTCTTGGGCAGAGCATTCATTCTTCAGTGTACTGATTTCTCTAAAAATTAAAATCTACTCTCAGGCTATCAGATGCCTGGTGACTGACTGAGGAAAAAAAAAAGGGATGAAAATAATTGAAGTTTGTATCTCAGTTTGCCACAGAGCATCAGTGGAAAAATTAAAGTTATTTAAACACCTTTGTGTAATGATAATCTTTGTTTCACTATTGTCTACAGGTTACGCTCTCAGGAGGGACATGTTTTAATCAATAAAGCCTCAGCATTACCAGGCAGTGTGATAATAAGATTCTGCAGCATCTGCTTTTTTCAAGGTCCATGAGCATATTACAGAAACCCTCTCTGTGCCTCCACGGACCCTCTCTGCTCCTCCTCCCCACACTCTTGGCACTGCTGTGGCTTCAGCAGGATGCCAACAGCATCTCTCAGCTATCAAGGTGCTCATAGCAGGGCTGAAGTCAACAGTTCAGACCGTGCACCGCTAATGGTTCTTAGTAAATTGATGTGTTATTATTGCTTAATTTTGGTAAACATTCTTACTGGAAAGTAGGGTCTCAATGGCAGCCCATCTAAAATAAGCTCATTTATGCTAATGTCTTTCTCCTTGACACTCAGTAAATTCTTCCTAATGCATTAATTATGACTCCAGATAGACCAATGATTATTTCATATATGCTAATTAGGAATCATTTTATTCAGTCTGCCACACACATCAGTAAACAAGTGGAATGAATTCCCTACAGGGAGGATAAAAAGACAATGATTTTCCTTCCAATGAAGCTTAGAGAATTTACCCCACAAACAAGACGTAATTAGAGAGAAATGAGAACTTAAAAAAATACACTTACAGGTGTGAGAGACACCAGGAACGTGTTCTTCTCATTGATAGAATAAAGCAGACTCTTGGCTAATTCATCCTTAGCCAAAAAACTCATTCTCAGTTAATGAGTTTTTACTATATATGATTAAGAAGCGCAACCACCTTCTACAAAGTAAATAAAAATTACAATCAAATTAGTTTCGTTTTGTGGTAGAACAAATTGATGCCAAAAACAAACAAACAAACAAAGTGTAATTTGAGCCATAGGTTTGGAAAAGATATAAGGTTGAAGAGAATCACCCTCATTTCTACTCAGTGAACGTCAAGGTTAAAACATTGTGAAGAGAACTTTTGGCAACTAATTCTTGTGACCCTCCCTGCTCCGAAATCCCGCAGTTCTGCAACGGGATCACATACACCTCCTGTTCATGACTGCTAAGGATTTCTCCATAAAAACATCATTTCAGGCTTGGAACCAACTAAAGAGAAATATAAAATGAAGGATAAAAAGTAACATCACAAGGAGGTATGTTGTTAAGCACTGAACTCTTAAATCCTTGTGGCATAAATGATAATATATTGTAGGATGAAAGCTGGCCATGTGCAGGTCGGATATCTATATATATATATATATATATTTAGGGTTGAACTTGGAGAAAAATTTACTGTGTGGGGATATGGCAATTTGTACCTGGATTTTTCTCTTCATGTCTTAAATCAAGTTAACTCATTTTATAAATTTACACTCTCAAAAGCCAAGAATCCTGCTGGGTACTTTCCGAAAACATGAATAAAGAGTATAGAACATTCTGCAATCTAAACTGAACCACCAATTTTGACGCATGAGCCAATATACAAACTAATTCGGTCTTCCAAAAGCAGGTGTTTCTGTGTTTGGAGGCTCACTGGTTAGAAGGGATGCAATAGTGACTTATACAATTAGAAAAATAGCATAAAGTCTGAATGAACAGGCCAGAGTGGTTCAGAAGCAGAAGATTACCCTGAAGGCATATAATTGGTGGGATGTACATTTCTGTATAAACTCTCTTCCAATTGTAAGTATAGGCCTCTATTTTTTTTTAAATAAATCAATAAAAGAAAAAGCAGATGAGCAATTGCCTACAAGAAATTTGCACCTAATTCTATTGTGAAGCCTATGACCACAGAAGTGGGATGAACTGCACTATCCTAAGAGAGACACACACTATTGTCTGCAAGGAAATAAAATATGAATTTTTACTTGAATTATTCTAGAGTCTGGGAGTATTGGCATGAAATCTGAGCCAATTTTTGGAATCTAAAAAAAGTGAATTTCACCTTAAAAGGATCCCATGGAATATGAATTGTATAACAAAAATTAATGTTGTCAGAAGTACTTTTGTGTGTTACTTAGGCTGAAGAAAATGAAAGTAACTTTCCTAGGCAGAGGAATAGAAACTTAGAGTAACTACAAATTAATGGACAAATTAATGTACAGTTGACATATTCCTAGTCCTTAGGAACATGTTGGTTCTGGATTTTGTGTTCCACAGCAGGGAACAGTCTGTAAAAGCTTCCAAAGGCATCTTGCAAATAAATTGCAGTGAATATTTTGTCAGTTTGCGTTTGTTGTTTTGTTACGGTTTTGGGGTTTTTTTAATCTAACCTTGGGAACGTGAAGAATACTTTTAATCAACTGAGACACAGAAAATACAGTACTGAAGATAGGCCATCAAAAGCAAAAGTCCTGGTGTGAAATCATCCCTCTACATTTACATCACTATCGTCATAACTTTTTTTCTAGCCAGGTGACTCCTCACCGTAAGGGTCATCAGGTACACAGTTACTCCTAATGGAAGCAAAAAAAAAAGCTAATGACTGCCTGAAACATTAAGGGAAAAAAAGTCTGGGGTTATTAAAATTAATATCAGTCATCATTGACAGAAAATCCTTAACTGTCCAGTTAGATTACTCAGCCATTCAGGCTCTGTGGAGATAAAGGGCTACTTACAGGCTGCTTAAACTCCACTACAGTTCTAATGAATGCAGAACAGATAAATCTGGAAAGCAAGAACCTTGGGGAAAAAAAAAAAAAGGCAGAAAATGCAAAATTTAATTTCCTTCATGTACTTTGGTGTTTGGGGGCTGATATCCGGTTGAGTGGTTGTTGCAGTTTATGAGAAAGGTAATGAAAGATCAGATGGGTGCTGTTCAGGAGCATTAGCCATAATGACCACATTGTAGGCTATTAGCAGTTTTAAATATATAAATATATAGGAGCTAATGGGACATGTGTTTATGTCAACACAGCAAGGTTATTTTGCCAGTAACTGTTTTTTTTAAAGAGAAGAAAACAGAGATACCGAGTTATCTGCATACTGCGCTATTTTATGTTAATTTAAACAAAGTTATGAAGAGCAAAGTTAAACTTATGCACAATGTATTGAAAACTCATTAAACCATAATCTTGGTCCCTTGCTGGTAGTAGAGCAGTAGCATGCTTCACTTGTTTTTCAATACACCACCTTAATATTCAAATATATCTATCTCACTAAACATCAAATGAGGCCCCATGGAAATCCAAACTCTTACTGAGTTTTAATATACACAAGTACGAGAAATTTCAATGAACTAATCATTTTTTTCCTTCACAGAAATCAAAAGCTACTGCAAATCTTCATAATTCTGTTTACATCTTCAATAACCACCTTCTCAAACAGCAAATAGTTTCCACAGTTTTGCTAATTTTCTAGATTTTTATTGTTTTTTTTTTTTTTTAAACAAAGAAATTAAAGCAAATAGCTGAAGGTATCACTTTATTAACACCTATTTAATGGTACTTATAGTAGTTACTGAATTCATGGTAGGTAGGACTGTCCCAGTAGGCTTCCTCATAATATGGGCATGAAACTTTCACCCCGACACAGTTGATCCTGCAAGCATGATGGCACTGCTTGGAGGAACAGTGATGTATAAGACTAAATTTGCTATCAATGTTTTCCTGTTTGCAACTGGTATTGAACACCTTTCTACTTTTCGTAAGTTTTATAAGAATGCAAACAAAGCAGAAATTGATTTCCTGGTCAAGATTTTTGTTTATTTTCTGACATTCGATCCAGTTACGTCCACTGGGTTATGCAAATTCTTGTTGTCCACTGCTAGTGCTCCTTGTGACCTTACAGAGAGAAGGATCTGAAAAGGCTTTGCTACATTTCAAGCTACATTTGTTTAAAAGCACAGACTTTATTTTCAAGCCGTTTGGGATTTGCATACCTGTTTGTGGGGGTGGAGAAGCGGCACTGAGGGAGGAAGAGGAGGCAGTAAAAGTCAGGCCCTTAATTTTCAAACCTGGGAACCATATTCTGTTCCACTGGACACAAAACTTACTTTTCTGGACAAGACTGACATCAATTATATGAGAAGTTTTAGCACTTTCAATATAACGTATGGTGGTTTTAATTACTTGCATACATTATTGTCTCACAACCAAGCCCAGTCATGATTGAGGAGATGATGTGGGGGGACCAGTGGAGCACAGTGCATTTTACCCAACTAAACTCACTCCCAGCATATCTGCTACATTGAGGTGAGAGAAGGTCCTACACCAAGGCACCCTTCCGGCACCTTCCTCAGAGAGCTCCTGGCAGAATCCAAGTCCCTGTTCAGTGTTAATCCTTGGCATTGCATGATTAGCACAAACACACTTGACTCACACATGGAAATGTCAGATGATCTGTTAAGAATCGCTCCCTGTGAAAAGAGCGTGGATCTTGAGAAATATCAAGAGTCATGTGCCACAATTCTCTTGTGGCTAGAATCTGTGGAAATGTAAAGCATTTCCACATGGCTAGAATCTGTGGAAATGTAAAGCCAAAAGATTGTTGGTGTTCTAAAAATAAATCGGAAATATACTCAGGTGGCACCAGAGAAAATTCACTCTTGTGAATTTATTAAGATGTTTGTAATGAATGGGTTTATGAGTAAAATATTTTAGCTTAAATTAAGTCAGAAAGAAAAAAATCAGGAGACAGAGAATGCAAAGAAAACCTAAGCAAAGGATTGTAGGAAGGATGAACTCTTTACCTCCATGCTTAGAAACAGCCAGGAGAAAATAAACACACACATTACTGCATCCACTTATTGTAGATGAAATAAAATACCTTATATTGGTGATCACGTAATCAGAGATGCACTCTGCCCTGGAGCAGGGTTCCTCTGACACTGAACTGGGATTCATGCTGAGGTTCCCATCTGCAGGTGCAATGACACACTACTCTCCTTTCAGCTTGCCACATACCAGCCTCAACCTCATAAAAACTTCCACATTTCAATGTGTTTATAAAATTATCTCTATTATCTTTAACACCATTTCTACTGATTTCTACCTTATTTTCTTATATGCAATGATCAGTTCAGTGAAGTGGCTTTTTAAAAAATCTCTTCTTTGGAATTTTCTTTTCCCTGCAAGCTGTTTTCCCTGCTTGTGTTTGGGAGTCAGGAAGATACTGCTTGACCAGCAAAAGTTGGCCTTTCTTGGTCTCAATGAAAAGGAAAAGAAAAATTGAAGCAAAACTGAGATATTTATTAACCAATATGATTGTGAATTGAGTTCCATTAAATCCATGGATGACAGTGAGAGTAGTCAGCACTCATACAGAAAAAAAAGGAAATTAAATATTCAGCAAAATATTATATACCATGTAGAGCAAAATCAAAAGCCCACTGATTAGAACGAGACTTTGTAGCAAACTGTAATCAAAGTTTTGATTTCAATTTTTTTGCTTCTTTGGCTGTTTCAAAGGCTTCTTCATTCTCTAACATAATATTAGAAAATTTAACAAAAGGAAGCTGAATGGGCATCTGGAATTTTGGAGCTGCTCTTTACCTTCTCTATCATTACAGTTCCAAGAAATTCAGGGCAATGTACCCAGCTTGAATACATCCTCAGATTGCTTGGCTGAAACGCTGTGTGCCTACAAATCACCAAAATATACTTCTCTGAACAGAGTGTCTTTGGGGAGAAAGGGATGTGTGTAAATCCTCCTAATTCCACATGGAATGGAAAACCTGAAAGGAAATTAGCTCAACATATCGAACTAATTCTAGTCACTCATGTCTTTCACGCGTGTTAGTCGAGCATTCCCATTGCTCCACACCTGCCTTGATAATCACCACAAAGTATGACTGGAACATCAGGCTGCGTTCTGTCATTAAAAGGTAATTAGTTTTAATTTGTTGTTAATGATAAAAGAACCAGCAGTGGGGGTTTGTTTTAAAACTCTGCATCTCTTTAGCTGTGATTTTTAGTTAGCCCCATTTTTTATGATGCTGTAAGACTTCTGTTCCTGATTACATTACTCCTTCTTATTCATACGGGTATTAATCTTTCACGGATAACGTGGCCTGTTTCTAATGAATGCCTTAAGCCTTAGAATAAAAGCACTCAATTTGGGTGCTTTAGAAACAGTGTCTCATTGAAACCACATAGGAGATTGATTAAACACCTTGCTGTCCAAATGACTTAGGGAAATTAATGGACCCAATCGAAGTAAAAACCTCTATGTTCTTTTCTTGTAACAAAATAAGGACAACCTAAACGTAAAAAATTGCCAAGGAGATTATATAAGCAATCAGCTGCTAACAATGCTTTTCTAAGTGAGCCAATATATCAACATTATTCAGAATTCAGGCTTTATTCAGGCTTCATTGGGAAGAGCAATTATACCAGAGAAAAAGTAGTAGAATTTTCTCTCTTATTAATAAGGGGTAGTGGTAGAGTTTTGGAGGTTATTATAAAGCTAGTGAGATATTTTCAAACTGAAAGAGGGGAAATTTAGGTTACATATGTGGAAGAAATTCTTTTCTGTGAGGGTGGTAAGGCACTGGAACAGGTTGCTCAGAGAAGTTGTGGATACTACCCACCTCTGAGACCAAGTAACTAAGGTTCCTGCTAGTAAATCCCTTGGGGTGAATTGGAGTGAAAGGACACCAAGTGACTGGAGTATATATGAGGCAGAATTATTTTAAAGCTATTTAATTGCTGCAGAAGGAAGGCATGTGGTCATTATTGTTATTTCCTGTAAAAGTACAAAAATTCATTAAGAAAATTAACCCATCAAGACAGCAGCTTAATCCTACCTGACTTCTTCGTGTAGACTGCCTTTACACTGTGTATTTTGGGGAGCAAAACTATGCCTTTGTAATTATTCAGTATGTGTTGCAATGGAGTTCTCCCTGAGGTCCATTGGTGCTACTGGACTGCAACTCATAACTAAAAATCTTCAAACAGAACTGTCAGTGAGGGCGGTTGCTTGCAGAGAAAAGCCTTCAATGAATTTGAAGTGGGGCTTTTAAATTTTTTTTTATTTGATTATTATTTGACTATTATAAATGTGTCCTTACACTCCTACACCCAAGAAAACATCAGCAGTGCTGACAGTCCAAAAATGAAGAAAATAAAAGAGCGGAATTTGAGTTGCTACCAGTATCACGTGAAAGTGCTGTAGAAGAGTTCAAAGTTTAAAAACAAAAGATAAGCAACAGCAATATGCTCTGAATCAGGCATTTAAATGAGTGGCCAAATAAAGGCAGATGAAGCCCACAAGGGCAAATGCTGTTGTGGAGCCACTTTGCAAAGTCGAGTCATCCCTACAAGTGACCTCCACGCCTACTTATGACATTATTACCTTCTTTCCCACTGCTAAAATTGAAAACCAGCCTCCTGTTTCCACAGTTAAATAGGGTGTTGTGTTTAAATTACACCCATTAGTTTCAGGATTCCAGCCTGCAGAAGTCTCCACACAACATCTCCTTGCGATTTTCCGAACACCATAAGAAACCCAAGAATTTTATCCTTAAGGTTCCTTTTGTTCAAGTGTGCTACCAGAGACTGTAATTTCTAAAGTAACCTAAGATTGTGTCAAGTAAAAATCCTGAACTTCTCTTCACTTGAAAGCAAGCATTTGCTACATCCAAAATGTTACATTTTCTCCAACAGCCCATCTCTAATGTGAAAATTAATGTGCCCTGCCTGAGATCTTCTGCAATAACACTGAATGCATTAAAGATTGCTTCTTCTATTCAATACTGATTAGATGGCTTTTGAGGTATAAAATGGCCAGCCACAATTGCTTTTTATTGATTTACATTTTTTATTACATTTTGCGTAGCATAAAATTAATTTCCAAATTATTACCTAGTTAGCAAACATTTCAGTTAATTAGAGAGTTTGAAAAATCTTTCCTATGAACTAACATAGGAAAAAAGTGAGGGAAGGACTTCAAAACTGTAGTTTTGCAGTAGCTGCCAGAATCACCTCAGTAGTGTGGCAATACTGGTGCCTAAGTCTTAAAAGCCTCATCATGCACCAAAGCAGCACAGCAGTTAAAATAACCACAAAGATCACTGCTTTTTATCACAATTATTTAAGAAAAATATATATTTTGCCTCAAAATAATGATAGCCTTTATGGTTTTCCAAAAGGAAATGAAAGAAATATTCTAATGGGAGTCTTGATTTGATTCTAATTTTTTTTTTTTGAAAAAAAACCCCTCACGTAAAGGAATTAAGGAGGTGAAGGGTAGATCTGTCTCCAACTATTTCTATTAATTGGGAATATTTTTAATACAACCAAATCAGGAAAAAAAATTAAGAATAATAAGAATTTTGTAGCTTCAAATTCCTTTCAAATAAAATAATAAAAGGAAGAACTACAAACACAAACTGTGTGGACCTAGGATCTCTGAGTTGTCTTTAATCTGTCGAAACTAGTCAGTACTGAAATTTAGACTGATGAAATAAATTTCACATAGGCAAGTTCTTTAGTGTAGGTTGTCAAACAGCCCTTCTCTCAAAGGTTACATCATTTACTTTAAAACCAAGGGGGGGGGGGGGGGGGGGAAGAATAAAAGGAAAAAAAGCACCGAAGAGGCAGTGTGATCCCAGCGGTGGGGATGACTGCTGCCAACCAAACAAGTTCTACACCACCTATGAATGTTCGCCTCCGGTTTTCCGCAGGACAAAGGCGATTCTGACGATAAATGACTTCGAGGCAGGCGGAGACGGTGGTGGACCTTCTGAATGCGATAACAAGTTCCATTCAAACACGAAACCAGTGATAGCTCTGTCCCCT
>JAWWES010000168.1:3789864-3827859 GCA_035583135.1 Lophotriccus pileatus
GGGGGGGAAGAATAAAAGGAAAAAAAGGCACAAGGGTGCTTTGCTTTTGACTGCTCTGCTGACGGATGATGGAGCCCAAAACTGACCACCTAGTGCTGCTACCGAACTGCAATAGACCTGGCCAGACCCTCTGCACTCCAAATGCCCTCATTTCAGGCTCTTGGCATGTTCCTCCTCTGGGCCCTCGAGGTCTCCCAAGGTTTGCTGCTGAGCACAGGGTTACGCCTGAGCAGCACGGATGCACCTTGAATCCACAGAACGGCTTTGAGCTGGAACACAGGCTCAGGATGGTGCTCAAATACAAACCCCACCAGACTTCAGAGGCATCAAGGAACTCCTCAGCAGTATGTGAAGGAGAAGCAATCAATCTGAATGTTCAGCGGCCGTTCACAGAATCAAATATCCAGAGAGGGCTTGAAATACAACATCTGAGAAGGTTTTGTAAATGAGGAGAGCACAACATCTACTTGCAAATGCCAGTAAAGCACTCCCATCCCTTTGATTACATCTGATACTCTAGGAATGTTTCAAGTCTGATGCTCACAGCACTGGATCTATTTTTTTTGTAAGAACAAGAAAAATAATCTATGTTATTTTTTTTCTGTGTTGTACCAAATCATTTAAAAATGGGATAGCATTTTTCATGCTTAATCCCATCTGAAGTTTCTTGTGCTTTGATTTAATTTAGGAAAATCAGTTTTGTGATAATACTGTGGGGTTTTTTTTCTCTTTTATAAAACCAATTTTAATGTACTCGTTTACTTCAGAGCCTCACAAAATGAATTACTAAATTAATTAAATCTCTCTCTCTCCCAGTATCTGGTCTACTTTTGGAATTGTCCATGGTATGGCAGTAACTGAAGTGACCTACTTGAGAGAGAACTCCTCATTAGCTGGTTAGGAGGGAGAGTGGCCTCCCCACAGAATAAGAATAGGAGAGTCTTGGGAGGGTGTGTCTTTCTGTTTGATGATTCAATTTGCACTGTTCTCATCCCTGAGGCACTCTGAGGTTGTAAGGGACATGCCCTGGTTTTCAGAGTGCCACAGGGAAATGTTCACAGCTGCAGTCTAATATTGGTCTTCAATACTTTCTTGGGACACTCTGGAATAATATGTCTGATTTCCTATAGCACATGTAAGGAAAAGCAGATTATGTACAGCTCCTTCTCTGCCCAGCACTGCTCCCCAAAAGCCCAGGGGATAGTTTGACCGAAACTATGTGGTATTAGTCTATCTATGGGAAACTAGCACCCAAATTCAGATAGCCCAATTGCTGTATGATGCCACGTGCTTTGTGTTTATTGCTAACGCTGACTTGTCAACAAATGTCATAAGGCACAAAGTTAAGGAGCCATGTAGGCCACCTGAATTAGAAATAGACAATAAATTCAGCAAGTAACTGCTGCTGCCAAGGGACCAACAACTAACACAACTAGCAAGCTTACAAATATCCTAGCCATCAAGTGGTCAATACGAAAAAACAACCAACCAACCAACCAACACGAACAAAACAACCAAAAAACTGACACTATCCCCCCAAAAAAGACCCAAACCAAGCCCAAAACCAAACAGTGAAGCTGCTGTAACAGAAGCACAGTCCATACTTGCAGGTAAGCTAAATAATGAGTGCACGTCAGAGCCTGCCTTTCACTGTCACCTACTCTGCGGTAAAGGACCCAGACTTGCAGTGAGGGAAGAAGGTTCTTAGCATTCTAGGGGCTCAGGGCAGTGTAGATGCAACTAGAGTGGACAAATGAGAAACCTCCCAAAGAAGAAATGCAGTCACAGTGCTGAGAAAATCCTTCCTGAGATTTGACAATACAGATGAGAAGCTGAACGCTTGCTCAAAAGCCAGTATGCTGGAAGGACCACGAAGCCAGAGAGGATGCAGTGGTCCAGGAGCAGACCAAGCCTTTGCAGTCCCTTGCAATAGAACCCTCTGGATAAATCAACCAAGCAAATGCTAGGAAAAAGAAGGCTTACATTTAAAACACAGAGGTCACAACCAGAGTGGAATTTGGAGGGAGTAGCGTGGTAGCAGAGGGTTTGGAATAGGCATCATGAAGTCCATCTGCTGCCATTGGGTTTGACTGCTAGCTGCTGTTGACTAATTTATAAAAAGTTCCATCATTAAGTAGTTAATTTAGATTTAGATACATGCAGTCCTCTCAGTTTATTATCTAATGTGAAATACCCAGAGCAGCAGACACAAACAGAAATGTTATGTTCCCTGCAGCTCACAAAATCAAATGCCTTTCAGTTCCAGGCTTTAATTTATAGTCTTTCTTCCAGGTGGTGGCAAGGCACAGATCCAAGGTACAGTATGGCTTGCACCAGCTGTTGGCACTCATGCAAGCCTAAGTTTGGCAAGCAGGGGAAGAGGCAGGGCATGAGATGCCGTGGCAGCCGTTCTGGTGTTGGCTTGGTGCCTTGAGAGCGGAATTTCTTGTGTGTTTGTCAGGCCTGGATCCTTCTCCCAGTTATTGTGTGTTCTTTAAAGCAAAGTGAGTCTCCAGCTGTTACAGTATGGTGAAGCAAACTTTAGGCAACCAAGTGAGTCTATGATACAGAAATACATAGAAATTTTTGAACTTGCACAGAGAAACTCTGTCTCTGTGCACCAACACATTGTGCACTTCAGCCTGATTCAAATGGGCAACGATTTAGATGACAATAATGGTATTTTAATGACAAGTATTTCTAATTTTGGCTTTTATCAGTGTTGAATCAAGATAGGTCTTGAACATTTGTATAACAAAATTGACTTAAATAATACTATAAACTCTAAATAGTTGGCTATCAAACCCCACATGAAACGATGCTCAAGTAGTGCTGATGTTTGAATTACCAGCATCGTGAAAAAGCAGCTACAGATTACAAGCTGCAGTGAGCAAACTCAGTTGCCAAACACAGATCATGTGCTGCTTTATTATTTGGCTATTCTCTCTTGAGCACCCTGGATTGAATAGAGCAACTTCAATTCAGCAACTGCTGACATGAAGCCAAATACTATTCCACTGCTTACAAAAAGCAGGTGAAAAAGCAAGTAAAGTATCATGAAATGAAGAGCTGAACCAATGTTCATCTAATTCAGAGCTGAGAGCGTGGAGGGTGAGAAATGAAGGACCCCCTGCTACACGTACAAGGGACAGGGAATTAAATACAGGCATTATATGGACTCGTGGCAGGGACAGTTGCAAGGTGTGCCTGAAACCTGGGGAAGTATCCAGGTGGTAACAAGGCAAGGGGACATGATTTGCTGGTCTCTCAAATTTTGGTGCTGTAATCCTCAGCATCATTGGTAGATACACGTTAATTTTAGTTTAATATAGCTCTAATTTTAATAGGATTATCTGGGGATAGGCTACGTGGAAAAAGCGTGAAAGGGAATTAGGATACTTCTGAGTGAAATCCTCACCTAATGTATCCTAGTCAGAAGAGAAGACACACCCTCTCTTCCAGACATGATAAGAAGCTTTATTCTGGGGCAACATGGCAATGATCCAGGAACAAAGACAGATCTTTTCGTATCACTGGACATGCCTTGTATTTTAATAATTTGACAGAGAAGCGAGCCTGGGGCCTGAAGACAGGAGGCATGGAGTGGGGTTAGGGCTTAATTTGGCTCACTAGTCATGGATTAGTTACCTGAAGTGAAAAAAGCTTTCAGTAAGAGATCATGTAGAGCTACTAATGCCAGTTCTATGTCCAGGTGCATCAGAATTTAGCCTCAAATTAAATCAGTAGTATGGCTCCAAACTCCAAACTTACCCTAATTTGCAGCAGAGACTTGTATCATTGGCTTTGTTACCAGGGAAACTGGCTGCTAGGAAAGGGGTGAGGTTTAGGATGAATATTCTCTGTTGTGGACAAGGCAGAAGATATTTAATACTAGAACAGTGTGCATCAGTTGACAGTGGTCAATGCTTTTTCTTTGGGGAAAAAAAAAGACCTGGAATTCAACTCCCTGTTCGGTGATGACCAAGATGATAATATGAACTCTAAAAGCCACCTATGTCAACTGTTGTACAAGCAAAAATACATAACTTTATAAACAACCTTAAAAAAACCACCAGCACCAGAAACTGCAGTGTTTTATCTGCACTGAGCACTACTGTTGGATGCTTAAAAGTATCTTAGCTACCAATTCTAAGATTAGTTTTGAGTACAACACATGCTTGTTTATCCAGAACACTGGATATCCTGTAACAGGTCTCCATCTGTCTTTTTGCCTTAAGGTACCCAAGGAAACCTTTCAAGCAGAGATTTGCCCACAGAAACTGTGCTAAGGGTGTCCCTCAGCAACAATTTCAAATGAGGTGGTGGTGGCAGGTTGAGAGCAGAGTACATCCCTTTCATATCTTCCTCTGCTTTTTCACTGGTGTTGACTTCCTTCTGAGAGCCACATAAATACCTTGTCTGTACTTTTACCTTGTGTACAACACACCAAATTAGATCACCCAAAACACCCGACCTGAACAATCTCACTCAGTGAAGAACTGGGGAGAGCCAGAAAAATCAGAAGCTTAAAGACAGTACATTAATAACCTCTAAGTAAACACCAAAAAAACCCATGAATATTTTAAATTGATGTTAGGAATGCAGTCACTACTTTTTAGTAATAGGTACTATGACAGCAAGGATTTTAAAGAAGACTGATGGGTTTAGGGACCCTGTATATTTGGATATTAAGTCACCTGGAGCATTTAAAACCATTAATGTTCATAGCTGAAATAAATTCATATTGGTTAAACTTGTTCCTATTTTATTCTTGCAAACTGCAGGTTTTGAGATTCTGTCATCTCAGTAACGTGCACTGGTCTTTTTCTTAACAATACATTAAAAAGGAGTCTACAAAACAAAAAGTTCCATTAAAATGTTTAGCACCTCTCTATAAATGAGAAGGACAAACACCCCCCACCCCCCCCCTACAATTTCAGCCTCAAAACACTTGGGAGAAAACAACAGGAAGGAATAAAATCCACACCTGCGCCGTGGGTACAGGGGGACATCTGCCTGTGTTTGTGCACGTTGTGAAGCACCAACTCGATTTTACTGGATGGATCTCTGTGCTAGCAAACTATTTCCACCGCAGAAAATTACACAGAAGCCTTTGATCTGAGGTTCCAAGCAAAGGGGAAACAACCTCTTTTTCCACACACTGCTCTCTGCTCTCCACAAATGCCCCAGTGAGGTCAGCCCTTTGAAAGGAGAACACACCCAGGCTGCAGGAGAGACAACTGTGAGGAGCATTCCTCAGAAGGCAGTTTGTGAACAGATGGCTTGAGTGGTGCTTGCAGCGCACCCAAAAGCAACAGAAACCTCCCCTGTGATTTATTCCCCCCTGAGTCTGTCAGGGGATCTCCCCACATCCTCTGGAAATCAATTTCTTCAGGTAAAAAATCCAGGCTTTCACTTTGGTGTATTTACTGAGCTGTTAATTCGTATGTTCACAAGGTCAAGTTTCTTTAAAAACATGAACATGGCCACAATAGCAAAGGATCCTCTACCCCAGGATCCTGTCTGTACCAAGTGCCAAAAAAGGATGCTAGGGAAGGATTTCAGAGCAAGGCAATCACACTGTATTACCTTTCAAACACTTTCACTATTTCCAGATCAATAGATCACCTCTGCATATGTAGAAACCCACTGTGGATTTCTCTTCCCTGAGACTCTCCAGCTTGCTCTTGAATCTCACATGAAGTTTTGGCATCCCCAAACCAATGAGCTCACCAGTTTCCCCCCTCTGACAGCATCAGTATAGGCATAAAAGAATTTATACTGACACTGCTAGTGAAAGGGATTGACAAATAGCAGCTCTTCAGCTGTTGAAACAAGAACATGAAAAGAGCCTAATTTAAATAGATTTCTATCACATGCAATTGAAAGCAATCAAGGTTTCTGAACAACAAGAATGACTCTCTTAAAACAACAATTAGAAGTCAGGCTCAGCTTTAGCTGTCTAAAAGTTACATGCCTAATCTAAATTATTATAATTTCTTTATGCTGCATCTATAGATAGGAATGTATAGGAAGGCAACTTGCTCCAGATGACATGTCAAATCCTCCCTATGATAGCTGGTTCCTGGAAATGCCTAGAAAATTAACAGGGGCTTATCTTTTCTTATAGCAACTCTTTCACTCTTTGCTTCATTCCTTAAAAAAAAGAAAACAAAACCAACCTTGGATACCTAAAATAATCCTGTTTATAAGAAAATAGCAAAATTGTTTCCTACTAAAACGTTCCTTAAAATACTGCTGAAGTCTCTAAAAAGCTATAGGATAAACCACAGTTTCAGTGTAAGGGTAAGGTTCAGACAAAGCCCACATAATTTGTATTTATCTTGTTGCTAGAAGAAATGTCTGACATTAGAGTTTTTCTTGAAAAGGAAAATTGCCCTTGGTTACTAAAGGAGAAATGATATCGCTAGGAGCCCACTGCTGCAGTCATGTTTATGATACCTTCACCCTTAAATGGGTTCCCTTGAGTAATGCTATAGAACCACTGGCTTCCCAGAAATATGACATCACCTTCTACCATTTAATTGAGTCCCTGAAATCGGTGGAACATTCAGGAGAGGCTGTTCAGGTGCAGCTTATCGGGACTCCGGGATCTACATACTTATACACTGCATTGGATTTTCCTAAATAGGCTTTTATTTCTTAATTACTCTCTTCTCCTTGACAGATATTTGCAACTCTTATTACAGCAATTTTGCAACAAGCCACATTACAGTCAAATGTAAATCATTACACAAAATCAGAATCCCAGTTACTTCACACTAGAATAATTTAAACAATTTTGTTCAGCAGTTAGGCTAAGGTTATAATTCTCAGCACTTTAATTTTTTTCCCATCTTTCAGAACCATGGCTGCGAAAAAATGTCTGAAAATAAATCTTCTCCTCGATATATAGGGTCATTTCATCAGACAGTGACAAATGTCTCACTGGGTGCAACATACGGATCACTTCAATACATGGGAGGCTCAAGGTCCTTCCTTTTGCTTTGTTTTTGTTCACCAAAGAAATTTTTCAGACAAACATGTACCTCGAAAAATTGGTTTATGCTTCATCTTCAAAAACAATTTGTTTATTAACACAAAAGCAGAGGTGTTGGAATGACAGACTGCATGTATTCTTATTTTAAACATTCTGCTATTAAACAATGTTTATGCAGAAAACAGACTACCTTTATGTGACAGCAGGAAAGCCACCACCACCACTGAGAAATTAAATAAGACTCTATTGTAAGTGATATTCCTTACACTTACTACCATAAATAAAAAAAAAAAGAATCATTTTTATGCCTGTATAGAAAAAAAACCCCCACACTTATATTCATCAGAGCAGTGGGTGCAGTTCCATTTGTAGTCACAACAATTTTAAATTAGCCTTTACTTTACTAAAGCTGGCATAAGTCTGCTGACAAAGTGACAGGACTGCTGATTTCCCAACAGGTCTGGATCCTGTGGACCATATTCCATGTGGGCATGTCAGTTAGCTCCCAGGTGCCAAACAGGAGCGAAGGAATCAGTTATGCTATGGGGGCTATGGGATGTGGCCCATCCTGGGTGCAGGTGGCCCCTCAGGTTCTCCCCTTCCCCAGAGCAGTCATTTCCCAGGAGCAAAGCTGGAGAGAAACAACTGGGTCTTCAAGTCCACCCCTCTCTGCTGTCATGAGTATATAAGCCAGACATCTCTCCCAACCCTCATCCTCCCGGTGACCAGGTCATCCAAACGGGTGACCTCAGGCCCTCTTGTCTCCTTCCCTGTCAGGAAGTTTTGGTGACTGATACAAGAGGGTTCCTGCAGCACCACGGCTGGACCTCTTCTCCCCCCACCCCAGCAATGTGCACCAAGCTCTGCATTAGGGTCTCAGCAGAGGTTCTTACAGCACTGAACAGGTCCCTAGGATGTTTGTGCTTTGGCAGGAATGAGTTGGGAAGATATTTTTATTGCGTTTATATAACAGTAACCAAGCGCTGAACTCGAACTGACAGACTGTTCAAGGTTTTTCTGTCTGTGCTTTCAGCACCCACACTGGATCAGATTCCTTGTTCTCGTTTATCTTTTACACCCTGGATTCATCACTTCTGGTGTCCTTTCCCAAAAAACAGCTCTTCCTTAACCCAAAAAGAACTGTAGGGAGAACTACCTACTCCATCCATCAGCTAGTCCCCTAACTCCACTTCTTTTCCATGTTGGTGCTTTTCCTTCTGAAACTGATGAGAACTATTAGCTGAATATAGATTGCTTCACCTCTTGGCCACATTTTCAAAATTAAATCAGACATCCACCTCATTATAACTCATAATTTCTGAAATACTGAGAGAGGACCTTGAATGCTGCATCCACGTTCCAGGTCCCCAGCACAGGAAGGACAGGGACCTCCTGGAGCGAGTCCAGAGGAGACCACCAGGATGATTAAAAGGATGGAGCAGCTCTCCTTTGAGGAAAGACTTGGGACAATTGGGGTTGTTCAGCCTGGAGAAGACAAGGTTTTGGGGTGACCTAATTGCAGCCTTCCAGTAACTGAAGGGAGCCCACAAGAAAGATGGAGAGGGACTTCTTACAGAAGCATGTAGTGACAGGACCAGGGGGAATGGATTGAAACTAAAAGAGAGGAGGTTTAGATTAGATACTAGGAAGAAAATCTTTACTGTGAGGATGCAGATGCACTGGAACAGGTTGCCCAGAAAAGTTGTGGCTGCCCCATCTCTGGAAGTGTTCAAGGAATGGTTAGGTGGAGCTTTGAGCAACCTGATCTAGTGGAAGGTCCCCCTGCCCATGGCAGGGGATTGGAACTAGATGATTTTTAAGGTCACTTTGAGGCCATTCTGTGATTCTTTGTTTTCAGGAAAACCAAAAGATATTTCAGGGAACAGAAAAAACAAACAAACAAACAAACAAAAAACCCCCCCAAAAACCCAAAAAAACGATGAAATATATCATGATAATTTCAATCTGAAAATTATTATAGGTAGAAAACTTAAAAAAATCTGAAACAGAAAACTATCTTCAAAATACTATCTGGCTTTAGAACTGTCAATATTTGTTTTATTTTCATATCCCACTGGTAACCAAATCTGAAAAGTTTTGCTTATATCCCCATGAGAAATATTCCCAAAGATACTCATTACGGACATAAAATTTGGTATTATATATATTGATATATCATGAAAATTACTTAAGAGTTATCTGCATGACAAAGAAAACACTCTGGGCTTTGGAAAAAGAAATATGTACCTTTAATGATCCTAGTTATAAAGCACTGAGGATACAATCACTATCTAAAAAGGTATAAGCAAGCACCATTTTCTGTGATTCCTCTCAACAGATGTCAGTGTCAGGTCAACATTTCTAAATTTAATGCTAAGTGTTTTTACAATCTCAGACTGTATCCTGCGTGTGACCCTTGTAGAAATCAAACACATGTCCAGGAAGTGTTCAACAACGTTTGTAGGACAAAATACATTCAAGGAAACATTAAGGGCAGCTTAAAAGTATGTGAAGTCACTCAAGAAGTTTTGGTTTATCCTGTATCTTCCCAAAAGTGCTTAATATTTGATTTTAAAAAATGAAAACCAAGAGCTTTATCAGAAAACTGAATTTTTATTCAACCAAGCAATTAAATCTCCACATTCAAGCCAACAGGCTCCCTAATTTTTACTCTTTTACCCCCAACATGATGAAGATGGTCAGAGATTTGTTATATCCCATCTCTACTTTCAGGCACCAGAGGAATGAAGCCTTTGAGCTATGCCTGTCCCATCTGGAAGGGTGGGGCAAGAAGGATTCTTCCAAACTGAAAATCAGAAAGCCAGCTGAAGTTTTAAAACTTGATATCATAGATGTAAAACTGTTCAGTAAGGTGCTTAGGAATTTACTACACGGGATTTGACTTGTGCCTGGCTTAGAAGTCATTCAGATACACCTCTGTGACAATACTAATGATCCCAGTTGTGTCAAAAGCAGCAGTTATATGGCTGCAGCCTCAAATTAAATAATTCCTTTAGTTAATGAGAACCCCCCCTGCTACCTTGGGGAATTGTAAAAGTCAACATTAAATGATCACTTTTATCCGCGATTCCAAAAGTCCCAGTCAGGATTAAACTGTAATCATGACTTGTTATTAGATCAGTATATGTCTGACTAATGCTTGGCTGTAGGAGGATTTATCACAAGTTCAGTTACATCTAATGCTTTCCCACTTATATTGCTCCCTGCAGAGCTAATCGGATCTCAGTGGAAGTTTATGGGAAATTCAGCTACTAAAGTGACAGATATACAAGTCTTGCCTGTCCCTTCTTTATGACATGTATTTTTTCCTTTTTCTGCTCTTCCAATTTTTTTTTTTTTAATTTCTTTTTTTTTTAGGTTTACTTCTGCACTGGTTCTGGCTTATATTAATTTCCCATTTGTTCCTCCTCTCTCTCTCTTATTTTTTCCCCTATCACTGTTTCAGTTTGCGTTCATTGGAGCACAAAGCTGAGGCAGATTGTAGGTACACCATACACCACATAATTCCCTGAGGAGATATCCCTGTAATGACTCAAAGAGGAGAAACTGAGATGCATCAGGAGATGGCCATTCTTCCAGAGACAGTGATGCACACACACTCCCACAAAGGCCGAGAACAGGAACCAGGAGCTGCTGGTTTCTAAATTTGTGGACAGTGCAAGCAACTGTCACAAACCATCTGTGAAAGACCAGGCAGGATATAGCCTTGAAAAATAAGGATCTTTATTGAACCTATACAGTCATCCTCGTGTGTTTTGGATGACGAAGTTGGGTGAATGAATGAGCAGGCAGCTGGGACAATTTTCTCTGGTGCTGCAATCTATATGATCCCGAATTTTTATAGACTCTGCGCATTCAAGGAGGCCTGGAAAAATACAGGCATTCAGTTATGAAAGCCTCAGTATTCAAAATATATTTGAAATATATAGCTACACTTCTGCCTGCTGTAAATCAGTCTCTCTCTTGTTTGAAGTCAAGCTGTATTTCATCCAGCTGCAGATGAAAATGACTCAGGGTACAGACTGTCCCAAAACACTGGCTAGCAAATTACTGATCTAGATCTGAAAAGCTGGATTATTCACACCCAGAATCACTATCAGGCCCAATATTAAAGTTTATTAATTCCTGGTTCCCAGCAGTAAAATGAAGTTACAAGCAGGTACCTTGCATATAAGTTACAAGCATATAAGGATTTATCCTGTTCCCTGTGAGATTCACTTGCTACTGATGCTGTGCAGGGAAACGATCCTCCCCACTATGAATCCTTAAATATCAGGGATTAAGTCTGATCAACTAGGTTTGTTAAACGTGGTACCTTCTCAGTCCAGTACTAACAGATACATAAGTATGTATAAAAATATATAAAGCTGTGCAACAGAAAAAGAACAAAAGACAAGGAGCAGGCTGCCAAAACACAGCAGTAGCAATTAAATGATTAGACAAGATGTGGGGTTTTTGGTTTTGCTTTTTTATAAAGATGGAAGGTGGGAGAGACTGGAAGAGTTGGTAGGTGGAGCATATAGGTCAAGATGAGGTATTTTTCTAGTAATTAAGTGATAAAACTCCACCTCAGGAAAGGAACAAATGGAATAAGCCAACTAATGTAGCAAATAATGAAGAACGCTCCTTATAATTAAGACATGCAAAAATATGGATCTAAGCCAAAGCCAAGCAGATCTAATACAAATGTCAGGAGTCTAAAATGAAAATAGTACAACAGTAATTTAATGGAAGGATTGTAACAAAAAGGGCTACAGTGCCAGAAAGAAAAGGACCACCTAAAGCACGGATCATACTGACAGAGGATGAAGACAAGCCAATTACTATTACAGTCTATTGTCAAGTGATGTGAACATATCAATACATAGTACACATATGAGGATTGCCAATTAGTGCCCAAATCAGAAATTTTATGGTACCAAAATACCTAATCAGGATGGTACAGAAACAAGGAAACCACAGGAACATTAGGGAGGCTCTGAAGGCCGTAAATACATCTCCAAGTACACTGCATAAATGGTCCTTCAGATATTACTGTGTAACATATTATTTTTACTCAACAAGTAAGAATTTTTCTTCAACATCAATTACTTTTTTAGTGCCTCTATGAGCCAGAGAACCCACAGGAAGAAGAGCAACCCCTGATAAAGGGGATGTGTACAGCCAGTACACACACGCGCTTCTGGTAGCTTTTGACTTACAAAAGTAATTCTGCAATATTGGCTACAAAATATTTAATTCTTTTTGGAGAGGTGAGGAGAAAAAAAGTTCCCTCAGAACTAAGGACTAGCTTTAAAAAGGTGAGCCATGTAAAAATTAGATGGTTACAATAAAAATAAAGTAAATAAAAATAAGGTAAATAGCTAAAAGGATAAAATAGAGTAGTATGGAGTTGGTTATGGGTTTTCATCAGTGTACAGTGATGTCTATCTTGCTTCAAAAAATGAGTAAAACAAGACCAAACAGGAGATAAAACACTCATACTGGAAAATTAAAGAGTACTTTAACAATGAAAAATAAGTAATGCTAAACTGAAAAAACCTGGTTTAAGTGAATAATGGAAAGTGGAACCAGATGTGTCAGGCTGAAAGAGCTGTTGAGCAGCAAAGCCCAAGGTGGTACAAAGCCAAAACAGCTGCATCCTCTTTACTGGATATCTAACTTCTCTCACCACAACACTTCAGCAAATGGAAGTCTCCCAAGTGGGGATGTTCAAAGACCAGCTCATAAAAGGAGCACTCAAATACAATGCAAAAGCAGAAAAGCTAAATTAATTTATTGCACTAGTGTTCACTAAAGGTATTGAGGGGACTCCTCTGTCACAGACTCCTCTATCAAAGATACTTCAGTGGCAGAGCTGTCTTAAGCAGGAACTACCAGTTTAAGATCAAATCAACAAATTAACAATTAAAAAAAAATCCCCTGGACTACTGCATGGTCTCCACCTCAGGAATCCAAATACGAAAATTCCCAGTAACAGCCTGTGTGTCGTCACTTAAATCATCTTCAGTTTCAGAGGAACAGAAGGTAATAAGTAAAAATGTATTTATTAGACATGCATAGAGATGACGCAATGGGAAAGAAGGAACACAGCTTTTGCAGGAAAAACTATTGTCCTATAAATTTTTTGAACTTGAAGGAGTCAATAGTCATATTAATGAGCAGATTGTAACAGAATGCTTTAAATGCCAAACATTTAAAGTAATTCTGAGAAATTTTATCATGGAACACTGTTTAAGCAGACAATGGATAAGAAAGAAACCTTTTTCATACCTATATGACAGCAAGGACATTCAAAATTAATAAAGAATAAAATTAATAAACGAATACTTTTCACAAAGCAAAGAGATCACCAAGAAACCAAGGTTTTAGGGGGTAATCTCCTGAAAAGACTTTGAAGGGAGAGAAGGATGCAGCGGTAAAGTTTATCTGCAGTGATTTTCTTTCATCGGTAATCAAATCCAAAAGCTGACCATGAAGAGTCACAGAAGGGTCTCATGGTACTTGAATGGCTAATAATAAACTGGCAGATGTATTGTGCATCAGTGAATGTGGATTAGCAAATTTGGGAAAAAATTGTCAGAGGCCAACTCCATATATAGCTTGACTGGCTCTAAGTTAATTATATCTTGTAGAAAGGAATATTTTATATATTTATAGATACTTATTTTTATATATTTATATATATTTATATCAAAATATAATTTTTTAGAAAAGGGAAAGAGAACAAAAATTATTCCAAAAAACCATTTATAGTCCACTCTTCCTGAAGAGAAAATAATTAGTTTTTCCTGGCTAGCCCTAAGAATAACACAGTTCAAAATTGTGATTTTTTTCTTTCCTTCCCCCCCCGCCCATTGCATTTCCTGATTGAATTTCCATTTAGATTGGGATTCTTTGAAAAAGATTGCATCTTCCTCACTGTTTGCAAGCTAACATTTTTTCGAGACCACTGAAATCACAAATGAATATTCTTTATGAACAACTTCTACTATTTTTCTTCTGAGTCCAAAGCCTTCTACAAATCTGAGAATTTACAAATCATATCTAAAGGTGATATTAAATTCACAAACCTGTATTTGCAGATGAATTCCAAACCAGCTTTAATCTATCTTTTTACCGGCCTGTGTTGGAACTAGGAGGCTTGAAGTATCTTTTGCCCACAGTTTTAAGGAGCTATTCCAGCAGAAATAAATCCTTAAAGTTTCAGAACCACCTTGCAATTTCTCATTTTCCTTGCCTGTTCCCCACCTGGCCATCAAGAAGTGAACGGACGCGGTAAGTCCACAGCACAGCCACCCCTTACCTCTTACACACACCCCTTCATGGTGTGGGAAGCCGTGGGGCAGCTATAATCTCGGGAGCTGAGGGCCACATAGATTTCAGGAACCAACTTCTGGCACTAAAAATAAAAGGGCTTGATCCTTAGCTAAGATAATGTGAAGAATTCAAATATTTCCTGATGTACGTAAACTAAATTCTACTAATTCCTCACTTAGAATCTGGCAGCATTGTTAGCATAAGGTGTATTATAAAATAATTTTAAAAATTCAAGGTGCATTATTGACATGAAAATATTTGTTTTAAGTCAGTGATGACCAACACCAAGCTGAACGTTAAAAATGTCAGTATTTTAAAATGAGAGTGAAATATGAGACTTGGTACAGCATTCATTACTGAAGTTGTTGTTTAGGTATACGACAGCAGACTTTTCCCTGCACTTTGTAAGGTGCTTGGTTCCACCCCAAGGGTGCAGAGCTGTGGAACACACACTCTCCTCACCACACAGGAACACGCTACTTTTCAAGCTGCCATAAAATTATGTGAACAATCCTTAGACCAAGTACCCCTAGATCTAAATCCTTCACCTCAGTGATGAGAGCAAACCAGCAGCAAAGCAAATAAAGATTATGTGTGGTCTCAACAGGTTGAGGCCTGGAATGACTTAGCATAAAACAGAGAAGCCATAAAACCTGCCACAAGCACCGTGCAACATGGATCAAAATGTGAGATTAACTTCACAGTGGTATCTCTAGATCTAGAACAGGAAATGTTTATGAAAAACCTTAATGAGCATTGTCTTCTTAATGATTTTATTACAGCAAGACAAGTGTCCAAGTCAGGAAACCAGGAGCAGTAGCAGCAGCCCAAATCCGTGCTGGCAGCCTCGACAGAACAGCTGTGATTAGCTCAGGTCCCCCAGGACAGATTAAGGTGTATTAGCAGAACAACATGAGCCAGACGAGCACTGCTCTGACAGTGACCTCACTGATTTCACGGAGACAGAATTTCAGCCTCCAGATGCTTCAGCGTTTTCGAGCAACAATCACAGTTCCAAAATTACTGCATTTTTAGAAGAGGAGAAATAAACAGGGAATTCCTTGACTAGTTTCAATGGGTATTTCCATCTTCCCCCCCTTTCTCTTTGTGGAATCACCAGCTCATGGGCATTTGTGCAGTTAACAAGCCGATGCATATCACAGCACAAAATTAAGATTAAAATCTATACAAATGCAGAAGTACTGGACAAAATGACATGAAGCAGTTTCATCAGTTCTGCTAATTTAAAAGAGTATAAATGAAAAAATCTCTTATATAACTATTCCCTCTTCAGCATATTAGATTTGCATCTGTAGTGATCCATTTCAGAGTTGAACCACCAAATCCTAGGGGGCTAATTTATCCAATAGAATGTTATAATTAGCCATATCAGATGCTAAGATCCTTGGAGGTTGTAGGAGTTCAACAAAACAGGTGTTTATACAAATCAAAAGGAAAAAGGACAGAATACAATGAAACACACCAAGAGAGAAAATATTGGTCAACACAAGAGTGATGTACTTCTCTTCTACAGCTGGATTATTCCAGAAACAAACTGGAATAGCAAAAAAAAAAAAAAAAAAAAAAAAAAGCCATTATTTTTCATTAAATGAGACACTGGTGTTACACAAAGGAATATTTAATATGTCAATGTGACAAAACAAATATAGCCTGAATACTATAGTGGTTAATTCCTGAAAGTTTGCAATAGAGTGTACAGTTTGCAATAGAGTGCAGGCACGACTCACACAAATCACAAAATGCTATAGAAATGTGTTATTGCGCTCTTCTTTTAATAGGAGTAAACTCTATTACTTGGCACTGTCTTTATAACTCCAGCATAAATTTTAGTAAATAAACGGAAACTTTGGCAGAGATATAAACCACCCGCCAACAGCCACAAAAAATCCAAGCTGACTTCCCCACAACTCAACAACCTGTAGCCTGGTTTAAATATCGTAAGTAATCATGTTGCTGTTGCTCATACTGTCCTGAATGCAACTGCAATTTTAGAAAAATTTTAGAGAAAAATCAGGAGGAGTTTCTCATTTGTGGGGGAAAGGGGGAACCATTAAAAGTTGGAGGGCTGATTTGTGAGCTGTTTGAAGTACCTTAGAGTGTTCCAGTGCTTTAGAAGTTGCCAGCATTAATGAACAGAGAGCAGCTGATCCACTGAAAGATGCATGGCAGTTGTTTTTATCACATAGCTTTTGTTTTATTGTAGAGCTCAACTCTCATAAGGATTCAGTAGTCTCCCTTGTAAATACCTCAGTCCACAGACAATACATGGTTTGTATTTGCAAGCAGAGCAATGATCCCAGAAGACTGTAATGGTAAGGGTATGGGACTTACAAAAACAAAAAAGCAGTTAAAGCCAAGGAATTATGAGAACTTTAGAAAGGTCAAAGGAGGAAAATAGGAACCGTTTAGCTAAAAAAATCTAACTCACGTGCCACCAATCCCTCCCTCAAAAGAAAAATTCCAAACTGAACACACACACACACACACAAACCCTAAAAACCAAACAAACCAAACAAAACAACAACAGCAACAAGAAAAAACAACATCCCCCCACCCCCACTGGTCTGCTAAGCCTCAATTTTGCAAAAGGATCTATTATATTTGGTATCAACATTAAGTCACATCTGCCAAAAAATTTACTCTGAGAAGAAACCATTGGAATATGCCACAATGCAGGGTAAAACATTTTCAATTTATTCTCAATAGCATCCTGTGATGCAACATTCATTTCTAGCCCCATGGAATGGCTAATAAGGTCAGAGATATTTTGTGTTGTATAGTGCTGCATGCATAGGCAGTGTGCTGGGGCATCCATAGCTCTCTTGTATATTAAAAGTACCAGGATTTAAAGGTAATTTATAGAGCTTTCATAAAAGCAGCATCCCTTTTCGGCTGGGGGAAAAAAAGAAATCAGTTTTGGATTTTGTAATCTAGTGTTTCTCATTATCTTATGATCCTGCTGTGACAGAAGTCCAAGAGTTATTAAGGGAAAAAAAAAAGGAGAAACATCCATCCTCTCACTCGTGTTCTGTGGTGCCCAAAAGCGCCAGTCAAGATTGAAACCTAATTGTGCTTGAGTCTGTAAAAACATGAAATGAGATCACATTACTGCCAGCAACTTGAATAGAAGATTATGCCTGGGTCTGCTTTGGGGCAGTTGGCAGAACTGAGTCCTGAGGAGATTAAATGAGATGTGTGTCAAGAGACCGGTGCAATAAGACAGCAAACCTCTTCCAGGTATAAGGCATACCTAGCAAAGGAATAAAGGATGAAAAAAGTTCAAGGTGAAAACTGATCAAGCTGTTCCAGGCCTTCACAGGGAGGGATAAGGGATTGACCCTGGCAGTAAGTCTACTATCAAGCAGGACTTACTCAAAAGAAGCCAGTGAAGCAATTTGGAGGCAAGAGCATCAACACAGATAAGGGAAATTATTTTAGGAGCTGAGTGACATGTAATTCAAAAGGATTACAAAGACATAATAGACAGGGAAAAATATAGCCTACCCTGCTTAGACAACAGTTTTGATTCTAACAAGAAAGCTCTCTTCTCAATATAGCTTTTTATGCATGGCTACCGTCCAGATGTGCAGGCAAAGTCTGTGTCTTCTACTCTGTTACAGCTCAATACCTAGTAATTGGCAACAGAATTTAGGGTATAGTTGGTTAAAAACCTTGGTCTGGTTTAGAGAAATAGAGAAAGTCATTGGCAGCATCATGCTTGGCTTGTATCTGTAATTAACAAAGTTAAGCACCTTACAGCATTAGTCCAGGACAAAATTAGTGAAGAGAATTTAACAGAAGGGAACAATCTAAGATTCTCGAATAGTGGAAGGGCAGTTACAGCAGTCAAAATCTACTGAACTTTATTGTCATGAGCACACAGCTATTACATTCATGAATGTGGATGTGATCATTCAGACCATATGGATAAAAACCTCCACCAAAACTCTGTTTAACTGACATTTATTGATTATTCTTCTAAGTGCTTAAACACTTTCTGTGGAATTTGCATACCATTAGTTTTCACTGAAGTGGTTTAGAGGAACACAATAATCAGAGAAGTTTTGGGGTTTTTTGTAGAAAATCTACCCTTGTATTTCAATATTACTCTGATCCAGAAGAACCATAGCCAGTTATCTTTCATATGTCTGGTTATAGAGCCAAAACCAGACAACATGGGAAAGAAGGAGCTGATATGAGGTTTGACACTTGTAAGGAAGGATTAGCCCTGGACTATGTTGACCTTAAGTTTCATTAAGAACCTTAATGCAGCCTCTGTCTCCCCTTCTGTAATACTACAAATCCCCAAGTTTTACCCTAAGGCCTCTCAAGGCTGTAAAAATCTATTTAGTTTTTAGATAGGAGGTCGAGCTTTGAAGCAGCTTCTTGCCTCTCCCATCCTCTTTGAATCATGCTCATGTTGCACATCTCACACACAGGATGGGTACAGAACGACCCCAGTCTACTGCTTCCATCTTCCCACCCTATGCAGTGCCTAAAGAGGAGAGCAGCAGTGGCAGCTCAAGGCTTTACCTTTGCACAGGCTGGCCTTGTCTGCCCCTCACAGTATGCATGGCTTTGCTCCAAAGCCAAAATCAGCTTGGGGACCGCCGCAGTACCTGGCATGGGAACCTGGAGGATGACCTCCTGCTTGACCCTCAACATTAGCCCTGTGTTCCAGGTGCCAAGTTAATTTGTTTGACTCGGTTTTCGGTGTTTATTGATTTTGCAGAGGTGTAATAGGAGTACAGAGTTTGCAGACCCTTGTTTCAGAGCCGCGTGTCACAAACGGGCAGGGACAGCTGCCGTTGTACCTGAGCCTTCCGGCACCAGGGCCTGTCTGACCCCCGACCATGACCCTCTCCAAAAGGACACAGCTGGCCTTCTTTGCCAGCTCAAAGGCCAAGAAGCAGCAATCAAGGTGTTTAACAGACAGAGAGCAGCCCAGTTCCTTTTCCTTTTACCTTAACTATGGGCAGGGGGAAACAGTTTAACAGGGAAGGAAAGCATGAGCTTTTTCTTATCTCCAGAGGGATAGTGAGCAACAACCATCATTTCTCTATCAGTTAATGATATGCACTGCTCAGATTGTGGAAGGTACCTTTGCAATGAAATAGTGAATTATAAATGCCCAGTGAATTATAAACTTAATTTTTATTTGCTTGTGGCTAGGAACTTCAGGCTTCATTCTCACATGTTCTTAAGTCCAATGTTTAAAGCATGAGAGACTTGAAAGGGGACAAAACGGATGGGCTTAAATTTTAAATTCCCTGGTGTTTCTTTAAATAGTCTAGCTTTAAAACACAGCTAGGCAAAGCTACAAAAGCATAAAATTAATTGAAGCCTCTAGTGTTCGGCTAATAGAATTTGGCTTAGTCATGCTTGCTAGGGACATAAATCTAGAAGTCAAAGACAACAATTAATTTAATCAAAAACATAATGTTAAATTAAGCATTGGGTTGCTTATTTTTACTTTAAAGACAATTTTGAAAAATGCCTCAGCTTCCTTTGGATCTGCTTTTTAAGCATAAAGCCCTACAAGCAACTGTGTAGCATTCTCAGCTCCAGGGGGAAAAAAAATAAGTTCTCTTATGCACTAAGTGTTTTCTATATAATTATGTCATAAAGGAAAGGATAAGTTCTCCAAGTGTGGATTGCTCTTAAATTGGATGTTAATAAGAAACTGGTAGTGTAAAACAGCAGTGATGTATTGCATAGCACAGAACTGCTCAGGAAGGTGGGTCTGTGGAATGAAGTACACAACACAGGCACAACCCATTAACAAGAGTTGTGGCAGTAATTTCATTGGTTTCACCTGAGCTGAGTCTACTTAATTTCAATTATACCTTTGAGGAAAAACGGGAACAATAGAAGCCTGGATTTTTCTGTTAGTCTTCAGCAAGGGGAAAGAGGTAGAAAACCCAAGAGATTGGTCACAATTAAGGAAGTTTAAAGCAAAGTTTTATAAGGAAGACTACTAGATTTATTTGAATATTTCTCTCTCAACTTCTTAACCTCATCATAGCAAAGCAACAGATAGAGACCAAACATCTGTCAAATAAACTCATGCTTCTATTCATACAGTATATTCCTTAAAAATATCCCTGTGCCTCAGATACAGATGAAATACCAAAACTTGATCACAGACCAATTAACAATTAGAATTAAAAAGAGAAGAGCATTTATTTTAATAATAATTCCCAGGGTCTGTTAATAAAGAGCAATCCTGCCTCCCAAACCCCTACAACATGGATGCTGGAGATCAAAACTGGGGCACCACTCGTTAGCAAGTGCTACTGTGTCCTAACACAAACTCTAAAGCCTTGGAAGATGTAGATTACCTGGAATCTCACTGCAGCTCTGTGTGGATTAGTCAAATGTCAGCAAAGTGCTCACTGCTGTACCTGTATTAATTAAAGATGGCCAATAGTTTCAAAAGGGAAAGCAGCACTTAAAGATGCTGTCGTGGGTTTGTCCAGGTGACAATTTTTTCCACACCCCCCAACCAAATTGGTTCAAGCTGTGAGAGAAGGTTTATGCAGACAAAACTGAAATCCAATTGGGGAAAATATATATAAAATATATAATCATTAATGATATAAGGCTATTCTTAATTATCTAAAGGTTCAAATTAGGTTCAAATTAGGTACTCTACGCACTTCAGCACTGCAAACACAGGAAAAAAATGAACCCTATCATTTCCTTCACAGACATGCTACGGGAGCTTTATTGAAATACTCTGTCAGCTTGCAAAGTGTTTCTTCCTGTGACTGTCACTGTTTGCACTGCCATCAAAGCCTGCTTGTATAGGTAATTTTCTTAATTAATTACTATTTTCTTTGAACGTAGCTTAATAGAAGAGAACTCAGCAGCAGCAACAAAGCAAAATAAAAACCCATCTGAAGCCTCCAAGAAAAGGGACAGAATCTAGAATGCATCATGAAATATTTACCTAAAGGAGCCAAAAAAGTATCATCAGCTGACATTTACTTAGGCTTGATATTGTATAATATTACTATTCAAAGAAAGAAGAAGATTGGTGGATAAATCTTGCTCATGTGAACAGTCCTACTTGGATCAGTCAGTGCTCTTTTCAGTAAAATGAGTGCTTCTGTCATAAGTAGAACACTCATAAAGGGCCAGAATGTGAAATTTTGCTGTACTGAATTACTCCAGTGAAACACAAGTCTCCCCATGGTGTTCTTAGAGATCATTTACCCTCCACATACTACCACTTATTTACCTTTCCCCTCTATTCTCTACACTTTTCAGTTATTTTATGTTACACCAATCACTGTTTTGCCCAGTCACCATCAGTCATCATCTGCCTACCCCATGTTGTCTGCTCACTTCTAACCTAAGTTTTAAGTCTTGTGTGTTACTGAATGGTCAAAAAGAAGCCAGGGAGCCTTATAAATGTATGGAATTAATATTCCCAGGACCCCATCTTAAATGGAAAAGAAATATTACATACCATTACAAAGTTATTTTGGCACAATCAGGAAACCCAATTCCAGTGCCAGGAGCAGAGCACATACTTCAGAAGCAGCAAGGCAGAACAAGAAACACTAAGAAGTTGTTCAGAAATGGAAATCCAGACAGTCAGGCACAGGTCAACTCCTGAACACCCCCCAGACCCAAATGACTCTAAAAGACCTCCCCTGTTATTGTGATCCTGACCAAGACACACAGCGAGAAAAGTCTTTAAAAAGAAACCTTAGAGCAGATGAGACTTTTCCTCCTCCACCTGACGTCAACAGAAACACCGTGCAAAGCAGACCTGCTACATTCCTTGGGATGCCTCCGTGCTTCCCTGGCCCCAAAATGCATAGGCATTAAGTGTATCCCAGGAAGCACTGCTCACTGCTTCAGAAGCTGGGAGTTGAAGAGAGGGGAATTTCCTGGCTTCTGAGAAATGCATTCATCATTAAGGAGTTCATTATATTCCTGCAAGCAGGTTCAGGTTCAGTTAAAGGCATAGAATATATTCCTGATGCCTGCTCCTCCTTCTCTGCCCAGCTCCTGTGCCAAACCCTACTCTCCAACCTTCCAGGTGTTCAAAAGCATCTTACAAGCGTGAGGAGGAATAAATAAAATCAACTTGGCTGGTTTCATAGTATTAGGTTTGTTATCAGTAATTATGGAGTCATCCATCTCACAAGCATGACTGTCTGCAAACAACCAGCAATTTGTGAATGAGCTGCATGAATGCACTTGCTTTTTATTTATACCAACCTTGTCAGAGTTTATGTTTTACTGGAGTCATCAGTTCAAGATCACTCTAACTGCTTCAGTCACCAGGTACCAGCAGCCTCTTTTCTAAGAGGTCTACCAACCTCCTAGAACCTTGGGGCATGAATAAAACTTTAAGTGAAGATAAATTAAGGAAGTCACTGGCAGTAAAACATCCAGATTTCAGTTGTTAGCCACTCTCTCCTGTCCTTTCAAGGGAAACTTGAGCTGCCTTTACAAGGAGAAGGTAACTGGTATGTGAATTTCTGCAACCCATTAGACCCTTCTGCCTTCTAATAATCAGTTCTGTCCTCATGGCTCCTAAAAACTTTTTACTTAGTAAAAATTGCAACTGTCCCCTTTTCAGCCTTTTTTACGATAAATGGAAATTAAATGACAAGTGAAAGACAGGGAGAAAAAGGACCTTGTGCTTTCTTATGGGTGTCATGAAACCAGAATGGTCCTTATAGAAAAGCAAGAACAGTATTTTCAGTTGCTTAAAAAAAAAAAAAAAAAAAAAAAATCAGCAATCTGGGAAGTATTTTAGTGCATTACAGAACTGATGTTCATAATCATAGGAAATTAAAAATTGTAAACTTAGTTGTTCACAGAATCCGGCACTTATACACGTCTGTGATCAGGATATAACTCTATAACACAACCAAAAAATGAGTAGAAAATACTCATAAAAGACCATTTTCATACGATTCAAGAATTATGAAAATATGGTTATCAGTAATTTCATTTAATGAAATCATAGACCCATAGATTCTTCACCTATGTTGGAAAAGACCTTTAAGATCATCGACTACAGCCACAAACCTTACACTGCCATATCTCTTTCTGGCCAATTCATAAGCAGAGAATAAAAAAGAAGGCAAATTCATTAACACTGTTATTCATTTAATATTGGACATCATGTACTGACACACATATTTTAAAAATAAGAATGGTGGTGCTTCGTTGTGAAGAATTAAAGCAGCTGTACTCAGCAGAAACTTGCAGAGAGTTAAAAGCAGTGCAAAATAGACCTTCCTTTCCTCTCTGTATTCCTGCAGAATAGGAGTTGGTACACCAGAAACATTTGTCACTGGTACTGTAGAGAACATAAGGACCAGCAAAAGCTATAAAAATCAAGTTAATAACTTTTTGCCTATGACAGGTCCATCAGATTTGGAATCCATTTCATTCACTTTTTAGCGATGATCAAACTTTTTATTCAATTGAATTTCTCATGCAATCCGTCAAGAATTTTGTGGGCATTAATAGCCTATCATCACAAAGGTGCAGTAATTAAAGTCCTTGTTTTGACAAAATTGTTACAATCCTGACAGCATGCAACAAAAAGTGGGAAAAGCAATTTACTTGCAAACTAGAAGTTAAATACCTTCACCACTTTATTGTGAGGGGCAATTTTACATATTTCTATAGTGGCAACACACAATACAATTAATTTAATTTCAGATAATAGGAAAAGGGGGGGAAAATAAAAACCATGAACAGCCATTTCTGTCTGGACTAAGATGTTGCCATTCAGAGTAAATACATGCTATTACACATCTAGTGATTTATTCATCAGCATTACACAGCAAGGGCAGATTGCATTAATACAGACAAAACAAGCAAGACTACCAGCATTACATTTTGCTGCAGAAATATGTAAGAAATAAGTCTTATTTACTTAATCTAGTTTGGGGGGAGAATATTACTATACAGCAAGGTTTTGAGAATTCTAATATGAAGTAAGTATATCAACTCCCTGCAGAGGGTCTTGCAAGTTATTAAAGTAACACAGAATAAATGCTTTTTCCATATGAGAAATCCTTGTAACTGCTAGACAGTGAACTCAGAAACAAATTCTAATTTCTGAGGCTATATTGTTCTATCTGTCTGGTAGTAATTTCCTGCATTTTATTTACACTTTAAGCTTACACTTTTAGCTCAGCTATGAGAAGTGAACTGAAAAGTGTAATAAGATCTCATGTATTTCAAGCTACCACCCAAACTTGTAGACTGGAGAGCAAAAGATTATCTGAAACTTGCTCACCAAGTTTGTTTTATTTCCAGTACACATACAATCCAGCAGATATAATAAAACATAATAAGGGACAGGGTTGAAGAATCACATCAAGACGCAATCTCATGGAAGATTAAGAGGCCATGAATGAAGATGCAGTGTTTATTAAGGACTTGGGATCATAAATAGAATTATTCACAAACAAAACCAATCCATCAAAAGCAAGTTGAGATTGAAACTGCATTTCAGTGGAGCCCAGCTCTTCTGTGCAACGCTGATGAATATATCAATATATTCAATTTTGATTACAGTGGGAACAGAAAGCCATAAACTACAGTAGGAGTGGGCTCAGCACCTTGTAAAACTGCACCTGTCATTTTTTGGTACAACCTTATTACAGAATAGACTCAGTAGGTTCACTCATAGGCAGATTGCATTTTGCCTTGTTGCAAGATGATTAAAAACCTGGTTGTAAAATGGAACTCAGCTGCCTGATACAAGTATTGTCCAAACATTCAACCTGGCTACATGATGCAGGGACTGCATGGTCAGCACTGGCACATCCTCTGTGCAGCTCTAGGATAGACATTCCTAACAGGGGAGCAACTGCATTCCTCACGCAGTGTTCCTGAAGATAGTACCAGATTTTCACTGCACATTCCTCTCCCTCAATCCCTGGGGCACAGCTGGCAAAGGAGACCCTTTAAGTCAATGCTCCTAAAATAAGCACTGGCAATCTACAAAGAATATCACAAGAAACAAGAAGAAACTCTCAGCCTAACACCTGCTTTTAAGAGACAGGCATATTTTAATAATGAATATACGTTAAGGAAGTTTGACATGAAATTTTCTCTCTCTCTCTCTCTATATCCAAGACTGCTTCATATTGAAACACTGTTTAAGAGGCTTGTTCTGTTTTCAATTATTTAAGTGTGGTTTGGTGCACTAGTTCATGTGAAACCTGTATTCTCATTGCTCCAGCAGTCCCAGAAGTAGCTGACATCATTCCCTGATCGTATGCAGCACACAGAGCCCATGGACGCCAGATTTTCTCTGTGTATTGCAGTTAATCTCAGAGAATGAGGTCAAAAATTATCATTTTCTCTTTCTGTTCCTGGTGCTGCTGGAGGTTCCCGGGAATTATGGTGGGGGAAAGACAACAAAAGTTAAATGATCTTGCAAAGTCCTCTGTGTTGAGGGTTCTGGATGCTTAAATTGGAAATCTGCAGATGGGAAGCTTTCTGGAGAGGTCACAAGGGTGACTCAGACATTTTGGTGAACCATCCAGACACCATTTCCCAGCAACTCTGTTAAGTTCCTCCACATTAACAACATCTTGTCTGCGAGGACCATAAAATTAACAAGCCCCAAGAGCTTAATGAATGAGTTCTAGAGGGAGATGCCTGCATGCTGCAGACCCAGATCCTCCAGCCTGCTTTTCTTTTCGCTCTGACTTTATTTGCTCCAACTCCCAGGGGAAAAAAAAAAAATCGTGAGCAGAAACTTATCTGTCACACTGCACTTGACAGTCCTTGACTTAACCACTCCTGCTGGCTTCTGTTGGAAAGCTAACACTGCTTCTCAGAGCAAGGATGGGGATTGTCAACAAAAGAACCAGAGAGCCACACAAGCTGCAGGGCACCTGGCAGTTCATGGGGAATTTGTGAAGGGAATAAAGCAAGAAGGAAGGAATTCTAAGCTTCAAGAATTCCGTGGCTAATACAAATACAGAGTTTGCCGTGTTACAACTTGGGCTGGGAGAAATTGTCCTCTTAGGCCAGTACAGCACCTGACAGCACAAGGAAAATTTACAGCTGCTCCTAGATCAATTATTTGGTTTGACTTCCGGAAAAAAAAAAAAAAGCACAAGATGTTTGAAGATTTTGGTACAATTTCTCAAAAAAACCCACTCACTTTTGCTAGATTGATTGTTTTCCACCCTTCTTTTCTGCTTATAAATGATGCACGAAGACAATTTCAACTTATTACATCTTCAGCCATCACAGCAGGAACATGTTCTGCTGTTCTGTGTTCGGGGATATACACAGGACAAATATTTAGCTAAGACCTGCAGAGCACTGTATTTCACTTTCCCATCACACCCTCTGTATTGGCTTCTTTCTTTTGTTTTAATAACATTATTTAATTGTATTTGCTCCTGGGAAGCTGTGATATGTTGCTATGATATCTTGTGGATATCTTGTTTTGCGCTGTAATGCCAGTAAACAGAATTATTGATAGCATTGCTGATCAAGAAAGAGGCAGCTAGGGAAATGCTGAGCCAACTAATCTTAGTCTGGTGAGGCTGGACACTACATTATGTCTATGTTTATGTTATGGATAACATGTCAGTAATAAATTGCTGGGACTGTGTAAATAGCATTTGTCAACAGGGTTTGAGATCCTTGGTAAATCTAAAGGACTTTTTTTTGCTGGTATGGTATTTGTAAATCTCTGATAAAGCTTGGTGAAAAGTCCCATTGTAAGTGAGCTACATTTCACCTACTTATTTTCGGTAGTAATGTGCTTGAGAAAAGCATAATTCTTCTGACATGGCACAAAACCAGTACTGGAAATAAATAAAGTCAAAGTAGCCCTTCTACTCCACACCTCACCTGAGCACTGGGACATCTCACCTTAAAAGATTTGGGACTCTATTTAAGAAAATCCATGGAAGAACACCAAAAAAATAATAAAAATTCTAAAAGAGATGGAATATACACAAGGAAAAACAGGAAAATCTCTTAGTCTAGTCTAGACAACTGAGGAGACAGCTCCAACTATTAAAAGGTTGCCACAAAGAGGAAGGGAATAAACTGTTGTACACTTCTTCAGCTGAACAAGGCCAAAAATCAATGGACAAGAACTGATGAAGGCACTTGGATGACATGTTAAAATAAAGTTTTCCTAACCAGAAGCAGAGGTAAAAATTTAAATATTTCACTGAGAAGGGAGATGGATTCCACTGACAGAAGTTTCAAAAAACCTCAGTAAAGAATCACAGTGCCGTGAGGAGCCGATTAAAGACTACACACCTTCCTGCAGTCCTTTCTCAGCCACATTTTCTTTGATTATAATTCAGTAATGTGAACTTCTAAAATGAGATTCATCGTTGAAAGTGGACTTGGGACTTTGGCTCTGTAGCTCTTCCTTCTGCTCAAGGAAGCAAAGTGGACCAACACTGAAATCAGAAAAGAGTGGGACAACTGCACAGAGGTGCACAGCCACTGTTTGGTTTTTTTCCAGTGTTAAGCAGGTCCTGTTAAGCCTTGTACCAAGAAATTATTTACTAAGTTCCTTCTTCGAATTATCTGATATATCCATTGCCCAAAAATGTTGGCAGCAGCTCCCCCAGAATAGAAGAAGGGCATTTGTGAGCAGAAATAACTGACTGTGGGCACTGTACACATCTCAAGTGGCAGTGCCACCTGACATAACCTTCCTCCACAGAAGGCGGCCAGAAATTGGAATCGTTTTCTTCTTTCACCACTCCAGAGCCAGGGTAGAAGCACAAAGCAGTTCTAACCTCATTTCTTTGTGGATTTCATGGCAGCAGACTTCAAAAATGACAATTGATTTTCTAGACAGAGGAGTCATAAAACTTTTCAAGTCCAGATAGATTTAATCTACTGCATTTCTTGGAAAATCAGTTAGCACAGTTAAAGCTGTTTGATTATTCAGACACAGTCTATCTCTGGCAAACCCTTGGTCCATTTTAAACCCTTTTTTCTTTATCTCTGTTTCTTTAATTACAACTTGTCTGGTGCATATCCTTCACCCACAGCAATTATAACAAGGCTATAACTGCTTTCATTATCTCTTCCTTCAAGATCTCTTTTAAATCCTTGCATTATGGTGAGGTCAGAATAATGACACAATACTTGTACAGATCACTGTTTTACAGTGTCACACCAGGTTGGACATGATAAGGATTAGAACTAAAAATAAACATAAGGAAATACAGTGAGTAGAGCTGAAAGGGGCATATCTGGCTGCAACTGAAGACCTTTGTAAAACTGTAAATTGTTGTTCTTGATCCTTGAAACAAAAGGACAAGTGCCCTGAAAAAAATAGGTAGACAATAAGCAGCTAATAGGTATTGGCAATCTTCAAGAAAATATATACATCATGCTGCAAAACCCTGAAATAGAAATTAAGTTTAAACAAACAATGTGCAAGATCAACATCTGAGCAAAAACCCCAAGATTTTTATAAGCTGAGAATCCATCAGTCAAATTACTAAAGAAGAGAATGACTGTTAAGTAATCAAAAATTACCAAGAAAGGCAAAAGTGGCTGTAAAGACTGAACGTAAAGTATTGTCCATTTAGAAAAGCATGTCCTACCTATTACTTTGATATCTCTGGTACTCATACAGTAAAGAAAAGATAGTTTACAATAGAATTGGAAACAGCTCAAGCAATGGTAAGATTTCACCTAAGGTACTGTTTTACAAATACAGAAACTGAACTGAAACAAGGATAAGGGTCCGCTTGGACTGTGAGGGTATTTGAGTGCCTAATCTGGAGCAGAACTTAAAAAAACTCATCTGGTTAGTTAATAAAAGTTGAGGCTGAGGGATCCCTGATTCCTTGAAGAGTTGGAAGTTTGCTTTCTTAAAATTCAAGGTCCTGACTTCAGTCTTTGCCTGACCCATATCCCTCAAGATCACAAACTCAGCAGTGTGTGACCTCTGCAGCCCAGGCTGGCTCCAGTCTCGATGTCACCAATCAGCTCATGCTGTATCATGAGCTATCATCATCGGGCCCTGTATCACATCCCCTCTGGTAGGGCTATTACCTGGCTTAAGAAGATGAGATTTAGAGACACAAGGCTTGCCTGCAGCCCTAAAGTGGAATAAATTTTAATTTGCACTTAAGTAGAGATTGACTGCTAAGATTAATTCACTGCATTTTCTCTTTTCTCCCCATGAAAACTTGATATATGAGAGAGGAGAGAGAGTGGGCAAATGAAAGTGCACAATAACTTGATAAAACTGAGTTTTAAACAACTGATTTAGATATTGAAGTTTCCAACTCAAATATAATCATAAAGGGAAATTATGGAAGAAAATCTTAATGCCTAAGAAGTCAAAATATTATTTGCCACTCCTTACTGCTGTGATTCCTGTCTGAATGGGAATTTGGAACAAAACATTCAAATGTGCAAGGGCTTGAGCACATATTTAAATGTTGTTCCCTGTAGGGATGATTTTATCATTTGTTTCAGCACTGGTCACAATAAGAAGATAATATTATGAGGTAAAAGTCAGTATAAATACATCAGTGTTAAGAGAGAATCTTCAGCTTTTACACAACCTGAGAAGCCAAACCTTCACTTTGTGAATTTTTTTCAAGGACATCTCCAAAGATAAGATCATGGAGCTGACAGCAATCACACACATCATGCACATTGTTGTCAGATTAATTTTCACCTTGTCTTGTTGGGAAAACAAATTTTAACATATTTACATCTTTGGTTAATGTTTTCATGGCAAAGTTCAATTATTTTTGTAAAATGAGGTCTTGTGTTATGTGCATTTTAAGGTGTCATGCAAGAATGCCTTTTCCTTGGCAATTCAACGTTCTTACTGGAACTGTAGTAAATTCACAAGTAATTGAGTTTTAGGATAATATTGACTTTATAACATCCATTATCTGCTCTTTAAATAAATAAAGATTTCATTTGGCTTTCAGGATGTCTAGAAATTGTATATCCATTGACTCCTCCGTCAGTAATTCACCTTATACATACAGAAGTAAAGTTGATTACAGAATCATACCCTTTTAATAGGAAAATTCTTTTCAATTTAACTTCTGTGTACAAACACAAGCCATCATTCCATGTATACTAAACACATGTTTATTAAAAAAAAAGAGCTTTATGTATAGAAGCAAAATTGCATTTCCTAATTACAGAAATGTACATAATTTAAGAGGTAATTGACCAACAAATGTTGTGTGCGAGTCTGTTTGACCCAATTATTTAAGTCATTTATAAAGTGGGAATATAGTTAAGATCATAATTTGCAGAGGCACTAAAAATAGTAATTAAAAAGAGTTTAGATGTTTGCTGGCTTTCCTATAGTCTTCCCTTACAGATGTCATAAAAAAACAGGAGGAGAGGACCCCAAATGGTAGAACAAAGCCTAAGCATCAAGTTACACTTAATATTTCAGACATACACTTCTCCAGGAAGCTCAGAGATCTGCCCAGAAAGATCCGACCGCACAACCAGGTCCTTAGGGAATATGCTTCCAAGCAAAATCTAGGAGCCACACAACAGCTCTTCATCCTTCAGCACTGTGCCAACTGTGTGCACAATTCTAATGCTGTCACTTTTCCCAAGAGAAAGAAATACAAATTCCTGACAAACCTGGACATTGGGAAGGTCACTGCACTTTGCCCAATAAGGTAACAGCCAGCATCAGCCTGGCCTCAGCACTGCCAGGAGTTTATTCATCAAAACCAGGAAAATCTTAGTTGGCAAACTTCCACCTTCTGGTCTAAAGCACCATAAGGTGTTTAAAAGCACCTGGCTTCAACTCCACTGCGATGATAAGCAAAAAGAGTATGATAGACATCCCTCCTATTTAACCAATGCCTTTTTGAAATACTGTACAATCCATACAATTGCAAGGCCAGTCCCAAAACCTTCCGTACCTGGAAGATGGCAGGAATTGAATGTTTGTATCAGACTTCTCCTGTAAGTGCTGTCATCAATCTCACTTGGGCTGTCTCAAGGAATATCAGTTTGCAGTAAATGGAAAAGCTCCAGGACAAAGAAAACCATCAAAATATCAAAAAAAAGAGAGCCAAATTCAAGACCAGCTCAAATGTGACTTTGAGACCTGACATGGCAGGTGAATGTCTTCACCACTGGAGAGTCTTTCCATCTTATTTCTCACAGAAAGCTTTGAAAAGACTTGGGTTTACCCCACTGTGGAACAGAATCACTTCTGAAACCTCAGGGAAAAAAACTCCAGGCGTGGCAGACAGTTCCTGTGCAGACTCTGTCAGAGGCTGGACTGAAAGTTGCATCTGCACGTCCTGCTCCTCTGACTTGGCAGCTTTTCCCGTGCTTGGTGGTGGTTGTGTCTGAGCCCTGAGCACTCCTCTGGCAACACAACGAGCCCTCCTCAGGGGGAAATCGGGATGTGGTTACTTCTGCATAATGGGAAAGAATTCTACACAAAGCTCGTAGTACTACTTCACCTTTGTCCCTTTCCAAGATTATTTATGAATAATAAATTCTCAGGAAGTTTCCTACACTTATAATGGGTGCACATCTCTGCTGTGTGTTGATTTTGCTCACGTTCCACATGGCAGCAAGGTGTCCTGGAGAGCAAAAGTGCTTATTATTTTCTAAATGCTACTGTGATAGCTTTTACTTCCCACATTTATGCTTATATCTTTCAGCTGAACTGTTATGTGTAAGCCTTTGCTGAAGGGTAAAGAATAACCTCCTGTAAGAATGAAACACAGAAAAAAAAAGAGTAATTTAAGGAATCCTAATTGGCTAGGGTGGTGGGAACAGGGGGAAACATCCAAGCCTCGTGGGAGAAACCAGTGTGCAAGAGCCTAAGCAAAACAATTTCTGTCCATATGATATGAGGGGAAATCTGCAGGTATGTCAGAAACAACATGTTCACTGTAGCATCTGTTAATCAGATGAAGAGTTTGGCATGACAGCATGTGCTAACTTGGTTATAAATCCTTATTTATCTTTTTCTGAAACACATGAATCCCACCCACCATTCTTTGCCCATACATACCCCTCTGAGAAAAATGCATTTTGTGCAAGTCTTGACTTAGGTCTGACCACAGTTCAGCCACCAGGTAAAATGTCTAAGTTATCCTTTGGAAAAAACTCTGGTAATATTTAAACTGTAATTGCTTTTGCAAGCTGACAACTAATTATCCAAAAGCAAAATGCACATTAAGCGTTTAAATAATGAAATGTCAGTCAGTATAATAGAAGTGTCACTTTACTTTTTGCATTTAGAAATTATTTTAGTCTTAAAGTTAATCTATATGTGCATAGGCAAATGTATTTTGCAATTATGCTTATTCACATAAAATAAAGTCTTGCAAAGTTGTACTATTTCTACCTACACTCTGCTTGCTTACGTTCTTCAGTAACCACTGGTATTTGTAAGGGTACAAATTATTACTCCAAGCTCTTTCAGGCCCACATTTGTTTTTAAGTGCCCTCTGCACTACTTTGCTGCTTGCCAGAGGATTTTTCTATCCACTGCGGATTACTAGACCGTACTTATTTTACTGTGTTATGAACCTGGAAGTCAAATATCACCACACAGAAATGAACCACGTTAACAATTAGGGTTGTGAGGTTTGAAAACATGGTCCACTGTGAAGCTGCAAGAATTAGTTATCTCAAAAATGTGCTCCATTTCCCTTACTAATCACAATTAGATTTTCTACAAGGCAAGATCAAGGAATGTTTAGTTAAAACGTACTTTTTGAGCAGAGGTGAAGCGATAAACAAGTGCACAGCTAAGGCTGTTGAGCAGCATCTTCCCTAGGTAAGTCCCTCCTTGTTCTTCTCATCAGATTTGGAAGTACAAAATAAAATATGCAGGATTTGAATAGAATCAGAAAAGCAGCCCTGTTCCAAACACATCCATCATTTCACCTGTAAAATTCCTGCTGTTTAAGCAGTAGCCCTGCTTAGGTGCAGCACTGTAAGTGGGCATGAAAAGACATCTTCCACACATTTTTGATAACAGTAGTTACTGTAACTGAGGTTGCCAAATTGGTTTTTTTTGTTTCTTTTTTTGTTTTTTTTTTTTTTTTTTTTATAGCTAGCCACTTCTTAATGCTCTGTTTCCTGTCTCTATCCAAGAATGGTTTCTACTTAATAATTTGTAGAATCAGAGTATGGTTTGGGTTGGAAGGGACCTTAAAGATCCTAATTCCAAACCCTCTGCCATGGGCAGGTGTAAAACCCTGGGACAATTAGCCTACAGGTGAATGTGTAAGAGTAAAAGCAGAGATTTTTCCGGGCAACACTTTAACTTAAATAACCGAAATTTTAAAGAGTTCTAATTTGTCACCATGAAAACTCCTACTGAGGAATAGGCATAGCATTTTGGGAAACAAAGGGCCTTGATTTGACAAAATTATAAGCTTTTGGGAAGTGTTGTGCAGAGTTTTTGTTGAGCTTACTGGTGGGCAACGCACTGCACACAGATTTGTAGTTTTGCACTCACTCAGACACTCTAATTCAGCCACATATGTTACAGGAAAAGCAGGAGCAGAAATAGGTAGTTTAACTCCTTTCACTCCACTTACTGTTTTTTCCTTACAATTGCTCTTCAGTCAATTAAACCCCCAAAATTATTAATTGCTTCATCTCCATGCATATGCAAATTACTGAACTTCTTTATTTGGTTCATTTGGAGTTTGTTTCATGATGTTCAAGAACAAAAAAGAAACTGCTCTGCAGTTGTGAAAATTGGTAACACAGGCTCACTCTTGAGGTACCCTGCAGATGCAGACTGCAGGCATCATCGCTTAATCATCCTGACCAAGATACCTGGAAGGCTTTGCTGAGGATCTCTTCCTCCCCAAAGTACCTGTGTTTAATTCCAAGGAAAACCAGATGGCACAGCGAGAGCTGCAGTCCCATCCTGCAGTGTGGGTGGGTGCACATCTGAGAACTAGAGCTGTAATCATAGACTGCACACAGTTTAGAGGTGATAGGTGTAGGGAAGTGTGATTTTGATGTTCTCACCAGGGCAAAATTTGGAGTTTCCTTCAACTTTTACATTTCTCAGTTTGGTTTGGTGCTTAAGCACACACCCCTTCCTCCTTGGTTGGAACACTGCAATAGGGCAGATTAACCACACAGTTTAAGTTTTTGCTTCATTAATGAAAGCTTCATAGTTATTTCCAGAAAACACTTGCATAATAAAATGTAATATTAATAAATATTAATGATGAAGGCTTTATACCCACTTTGATGAGCATTTGTGCCTGCAATATGCATCAAGGCAAACATCTGTTATCTATAACACAGGGGAGGTAGAAATATGACCATTTAGTTTGCAAAACAGGGATTTTAGTAGCAGCTCTCTGAGCTATTCATCAAGCTCTTTTTTCAGCAGTAGAAGAGGAACAAGAGCACGAATGGCTGGATAAACATCCCCCTCTGCTTCCTCTGTAAAGAGACAGAGCTAGCTCACACATTTTAAATAGCCACAGAGCCAGTTGTTCTGAAGCCCCCATGCTTTGATGCTGTTTTGAATTCAGTGTGATTGCTGGAGTCATTTGCAAGGGAAAGGAAAAACCAAGGAACACTCTCTTATGTTACTCCATGTGAAATGGGGAGATGGAGCAAACATGAAGCAGATATTCTCACTGAACTGCTTTACCCTCCCCCTCACCTTCCCACACACATTCCCAAGATTCAGGGTGTGTAATGGTGCTATTTTGGAGATGAGTGAGCTGTGGCTAGTTCATAGCAGGCTCTTTCAGTAAACCAATTTTAATTTTTAGTAATACTAAGAAGAGCAATCATAAACAGAAAGAATCATCTTGTGATGGCAGCAATGAATTTCCTGCCATTTCCTCTATCACAGTAAGAAAATGGGAAATACATCCAAATAACATTTTCTTCTGCAAATTCATCATCACTAGATCATATTTTATTGCTATAATATGAACACTGTGCTGAAATGCTTGTGCTTAGAGAACACCTTCTCATTTTTGGTAATTTCCCTTTTATAACTCCTGAATTCCAGCTAATTTTTGCCTCATTACTTCAATATAATTCCTCTCTGATGAGAATCTTAGGAGAAGGGACACATTTTATGACTTCAGTGCCTCTTCATGAAAAGATTGTTAAAATAAGTATGAAAACAATTATGTCCAGGAGAAAAAGGACAGGCATTAGAGGCTCAGCCCAGATCTATTTAAGGATTTTTCTCCCTTATGCCACTGAAGAACTAAAAGAAATAAAAAAGCAATTTTTTCATATATTGGGGTAAAAAAAAAAAAAAAGTAAAAACATAGCATGAGATTGATTTTAATTTGTTTGGTAGAACTACAAGCTCCTTCTAGGGATTAAAGACTAAAGCTTAGAATACATGTCAAAACTAACCTACAAGAGATGCAGATTAGCCACAGATAACCACAGGACTACTTCCAGACTTCAAAAAATACGTAAGCGGCATCACAACCCCCAAAATAAATCTGAAGTTTGAAAAATTAACAAAACAAAACAAAAACCCCAAGCAAAACTCCTTTTTTTTGAGCATCACAGTCCTTCCTTGTTCACAATACGCAGTTAATTCTCTCCTGCTATTTATATCCCTAACATCATCCCATATCAAGCAGCCTTGGCACCAGAAGTCACTTAGAGCCAATTAACATTCAGCTATCCGTTTTTCAGGGCTGTGTGCTTCCCATGTTTTTATGCACGTGAGGAGCAGCTGTCAGATCCACCTTTCAGCAGCTTAACAAGCACTCAGATGTTCTCTCCAGGTTCAGGAGCTGCTCACAGTAAGGCTGCTTTCAATCCAGTCAGGGGGTTGAACTCTTGCTTCTTCTCTAGCTGTAGCCCTGCAAAATTATCTCAGCTGGAAGTCAGTCACCACTACCTAAATTTTCATCTCTGCCTTTAAGTAATGGATTTTGTGGGAGGCTGTGCAGTAATTTCTGAAAGTGAATTCGGGACATATTCATGGTCTCCATGGTCTCCAGCTTCTCAGCTAGTTGGTGAATGCCAGGGGTCATCTAATAACAGCACGATCAACAGCTTCAGCACTACCACTGTGCATGAAGTGAGTAGAAGCACTGTCATGACTAAACACTTTTATGGATCAGGGAAATGGGGAGGGAGTAGGAAGGCAAGAGATCAGAAGTTTCACAGCACCTCTCACAACAGCACTGTATTGCTGTGAGAATGACTTAAGTACTTGGTGATGGATGAACCCTAGAAAAGATAGGAAAAGAAGCAGGACCCCAGAGTGGGTCTGCTCATCCAAAATACCAGGAAAGAAACACCCCAGCAGAGAAATGCAAGAAGAAATGCAATTATAACAGGCTGTGCTGCCTGTTCAAGAATTGTGCTCACACGCAGTTACCCTGTGGGGTTTTTGGCCCTGCTAGCAAATGTCATCCTCAGAAGCATGTAAGTAAGGATCTGTGGATCCCCTAGTGAGCACCTTGCTAAGGTAACCCCCACAAAGAAACCACTCCATGTCCCGTGGTAAGCTGTAATTGCCGAACTTCCACTAATAGTTTTCCTTCCCCAGGGCTCTGTTGAGCTGCTGTTTGTAACAGTATACGTATTAAAAGTGACAAGAGCCGAGCCGACACCTACAGACTGTGGAAAACAGGCCTTTAGTTTGTACCTCCTCTTAAACCATTTTAAGTGTAGGCACTGACCCACAGATACAGGGAATAACAGTTGTGGGTCTTCCTCCTGGAAATGCTGCTGTTGAAATAAAGCTGCCCAGGTTTTCTGATATAGGCCATCTTGCTCCTTGTATAAAACACTGCCATAAAACTAAACGCTGCAACAGGAGCAGACAGCATGCCAAGCAGACTCTGCTGATCTGAAATGTATCCAAAACAACTAAACCTCCTGAGCCTGTAAATTCTGGCTGGAAATTCCATTACAATAAACTTTTCCAGCACTGCCGCTCTGGGCCGTGTAAAGTAGTCTGTTCTCTTTGTCTTGTTAATTCCTTGATTTATACTCTCTTCCGTGCTCAGCCCAAAATAAGTCAGATTTTACTCAATTACAGCCTGAACTTGAGAATATTTCTCTATTCAGTTGTGAGGTGTTCCATCACAGTGAAAGAAAAGACTACAGAGATGCAGCACAGAGGATAATTTTTTTGAGAACCTAAGTTTGCTTTGCCTTGTTTTTTTTTAATTATTCCTCCAATTTTTCTAGGAACATAATCAGACCAGGAAAAAATTACCTGTTACGTGTCTATCTACAAAAACTTATCAGGATAAAATACACCAGATTATGACCTGAAAAAAAAAAGACAACAAAACACCACATCTGCAGATGTAAATTCCACCAGTGAACCTGTTCTGATGTGGGTATAGAAGGGAGAATTTTTTTTCCAAACAAAACACAACTAGAGCTTAAGTGATTCTTCACACTGAAATAAACTTAAATTAGTATACCTGGAAAAACTTTAATAGTATTGTAGTCAGGGAAACTATTCTGATAGAGAAGCAAGAATAATCCTGTAATTCATATGTTAAAAGCCTCAGACTGGTTCTTCAATATTTGCCGTTCCCTCCTAATTTTCTTGCCCAGCACAGCCATTCTCAATCATTATAGGTTTCTAAAAGATGCTGAGGAACAGTCCTAAGTTCATTTTCTCAGAAGGACAGTAT
>JAWWES010000168.1:3827959-3863452 GCA_035583135.1 Lophotriccus pileatus
AGCCATTCTCAATCATTATAGGTTTCTAAAAGATGCTGAGGAACAGTCCTAAGTTCATTTTCTCAGAAGGACAGTATCAGTTTTCCCTGTCCTTTTCTAGTTTTTTGCCATTATTATTTTCAATTTCTTAGAAGGGAAGACCCAGATTCCCACATTTGTCCTTTCCTTACTGGAGGCCTCCAGAGTGAAGATGAGGCATTATCAGAAGCTGTTATAATATTGGAATCACTAATCTATTAAACCTTTGTAATCCTGACATATTAAAAGATAAACAACAGCTCTTTTTTCAACAGTAGTGATATGTAAGAAGAAAGTACGGTCTGGTAAATCAAAGAGCAATTTAACTCCTGTATATCATTAAAAAAAATAAGTTAACCATCCATAATAATTCATTTATTTTGCCAAAAGGGCTGATATCCCACTTTTTGGTGGATCAACAATAAGAGACCTGATTAAAAGGAAAAACCTGTTCCCTTCACATATTTATGCAGGGTTAAGAAAGAGGTGAACTTTCACACTGAAACAAGACATTTTTTTGCCAAATTTCATATGGTGTTTTTACAGCAATAATTTTAAATGCTGTGGTGGGAAGTTGACTTGATCTGCTCTTAATCAGCCTCGTGAAGGCACAGTAATTTAGCATAATTGACATTTAACTCTTACTTGAGTATTATTTTAATAAAATCTGGGAACTTGAGCCTGTTACCATGGGGCAAAGGTGATTTCACTGAGCAGCTGAGAAACACGGCTCAGTTTCTGGTGTCAACCCTTCGTCCCTAACAACACAAACAGATCAACTTTCATGCAAACCGCAAGACCAGAGGGTGAAAAAAATCACCGTGACCAGATGCCCATTCCAAATTGCTGTTTATTGCTGAAGGCTAATGAATGGGTTTTGGACTGAATTTTTACTTTAAAACCCCACGTGGAGCCTGCCTTGACATAGGAGGGAAGGAGCACAGCAGGGTAGGGTCCCACCAGCGAGCGGGTCCTCCCACACGACGCTGCTGCATTCTCCTCCCCTCACCCCTGAACTTTTATCACTTATGGGGACATAGATTAAAAATCACAGATGGGATGTGAACCTAAATTTATTAATTATTTAGCACGGTCTGATTACTTGTTTAGAGACAAAAACATGTTAATTAGTGCTAGGAACCCTGGCCTCACCTCTTTTGGGCTTATATATTTCCCTCTGCCACACAAGCGTTTTTTCACCAAGCCAGACTGCAATTTATTCAAAATTTTTTGCCAGCAAACCTACCTGTTCAGTTGAGAAGCTCAGTCTTGAAGTGCTTGCACTATTGTGTAACAACATACTGAGTTTTACTTACACAGTGATACTTAAAACTGTTAAACTTGTATCCTACACAAGGTGTTTACACAGCATTACTAGGAAAAGCAAGTTCATTTTGCCTATACCTACCAAAGCACGTTATGAAAAGCATGGAAGAGCATTTTGACTGATCACAACAAAGTTCTTATGACACAGATAAATAGTTTCTGTGTTTTTCCTGGTTTGTTTTGTGTGTGTGTCTTTTGAAAACAAAAACAAAACAAAAAAATCCAAAATAAACAAAAAAACCTCAAAAACCAAAGCAAACTACAAAAAAACAAAATAAAAGCTAAACAAACAAAAAACATGACACAAAGTTCAGTCATTTGAGAAAATCATAACTGAGTAATTGCCACACCAACACTATTTACCATGTTCCTTTCCCATTCTTTCCCTCAGTGAAAGCCACATCAAGTAATTACATGCAATTAAACATATTCTTTCCAATGCTCTTGCTCTGTTTTCTTTTTTCATTTCGCTACAATTACTGTGAATTTCCTTTTACTAATCAACTTGCATTTTTCAAACAATTTTGCATGCATTTTATGCATCAAAAGGCACAATACCTCAAAGAGGAGGATCTTTGTTGTCTACCCTAATGGAGGGCCATTTCACAATCCAAATTTGTTCTCTGCTTCACCAAGGGCCTGATAATAGGCTCTATACAGCAGAAATAGTCAAACTGTAGTTTGAGCGGGAGATTTTTTTTTCATTTACTGCATGTTAACATTTACATGAAACTTCAATACAAAAGGGAACTTCATAAACAATAGTTCTTAAAACCAAGTTCTTTGCTCACTTGAGATAGGAACCTAATATGAGAAAAATATATCGCAACCTGGAAAGGAGTTCATCCCATCATTGAATTATTTGATTTTTAGGCTGTTTGAGGCAGAGGCTGCCTCTGGATGTGTTCCCTGGTATCCAGCCTGAGTGGGTCTCGGGAGCTAGGATACACAGATAATCCCACGACGCAAAAAACAAACACACAGAAGTCAACACTTATAGACATAAAGGACAGGATCTCAGTTCTTTATCAGAACATTATTCTTAATATCCTCCCAGTCTCCAACATTTTAGGAGCACAAACCCTTTCCAATCCCCAATAAATAACACTTTGTTGACTTCTGTCTATACTAAAGATAGAAGAAATGTGCTACAGCCTCAGCTTTAGTAGATATAACAATGCCCACTTCTAATTTTCAGAGGTGTGCTGTCCAATTACTACTATATAAAACAGAATAGCAGCTCTTACACCAACAGAAACGTACACAGAGACCAAGAGAACTCCCAATAAGCCTTTTCTTTATAGCTTCGTTCACAAAACATCGCAAACGTTTCTGGTCCTTTCTGCAAACCACTTGCCTCCAAAAACACACTAGGAAACCACAGAGCTGGAAAAAACCCATTCCTACCTATTCCTCCATGTTCTCTGCACATAACAACAGTGCTAAATTTTCCCGAAGTATATAATGGTACCATAACAAGGCACTTCAAGACTCTATTCCTGCTCGATGCTCACAGGGAAACTTTTTAAATTTGCCCCAACATCAGCAGCCCTGACCCTCACTAACCACAGCTAAACACAGCACAGCAACAAGACAACCCTCCGAAAGCTTGCTTCGATATCTGGCAGACTGATGAGCTCATGCTGCATCCAGTGGTTGCACAGCAGTGATTTCAGCTTATCTGTTTGAACTCCTGCTGAACTGGAAGGGGAGGTTTCCCGCAGAGGCTGTGGCTGGATGGAACCAGCTGGAAGCTGGGGTAGTCAACAGCTGCCCATTCGAGAGCTGCTCCTCAGGTGTTTTGCATTTGTTTTGTTGTAAATCTAATTTTTTTCACCTGTCTGGAAAAAAAAGTGAATCATTTCAACATGAGAAACAGCCACCAGTCCCACATCGCAGAAAACCAAATGTTATTATCTGCATGTGGGATCTGCCTTTGATTGCATAAAAATTTTGAAAAATAACAACAAAAAAAATCTAAATGTGAGCTGTTCACACTGAGCTTGGCCCTGTCCTCAGGGATGGCAACTGGTCACACCAACTAAAACAAAGGTGCTCCATCTCCAGGCATTTAAGATGCAGAAAATCAACTATTTAATCTCTTTGTCCTAGGATGGTCCTTGCATGAAGTCAATCCAGTAATGATCATATAGCCAGAATATAGTCAGAGGCAAGACATTATAAAAAAACAAAACAAAACAAAACAAACAAACAAAAAAAAAAAAAAAACAAACCAAAAAAAAAACCCCAAAACACAAAACCAATAAAGTAATGCTTTTACTTTTATATATAAACTCCCATGTCCTGGCAACTTAATTGAGCTGGAAGGGGGAGGTTTTGCTTAGAGACATACTAGCAGCTTGTATTATTTGGGGTTAGTTAACCAGAGTTTGGAAAACTACAATTTGAGCAGCTGAGATAATGTTTAGATTCTACATGTACCACAAAATAAGGAAAATGGATGATATTAATAGATTCAATTATTTTCCCCTGCACTTCCCTGGCCATTTTAACATTGGAGTTTGAGTTTGGTAAGGGTAAAGGGTAAAAGCAGGGATAGAAGAGGGGTGATGGAGGAGTTTGGAAAAGACAAAAGCTCTTGTTTTGCACACAGTGAATAAATAAGAAGAGGCCTGGTGTTAATACATTGTAAAATTTTTCTCTTATTTTTCTCCAGGTATTAAACCATTTATTTTAGTCTAAGTATTGGCTCCCTGTCTGAAGTTAAAATAATGAATAGTATTACGGACAGTGGAAGCTGAAAGTCAAACTAAATAATAGATGGATCCTGAAAACTCAGCAAAGTTAGACTATTGGAGTCAAAAGGCTTCAATATCTTATTTTCTATTTTAACCTAAAGAATGATAGCCTGGTGATATTTCAGGTAGAAACTGAGGTCAGGATAACAATTAGAACTTGAAAAAGTAAAATGTCAGAAGTCCTCTTCATGACTGGAATCAGTTTAGTCCACACAGCTGTGAAGAAGGTGATCTCAGCAGCAACCAGTTCCTATTGCCATTGTTTCCTGTCATAGCAACATAAATGATCGAGAGTCAAGTCTGTGTTTGGGTTCTTCAAGACACAAACTTTCAGGGATAATAGAGAGTTGGAGGTGGTTTTGTTTTGGGAGGGTGTGACAGCACTCTCCGGAGCTTGGCACACATAAAGACAGATTACTTTCCTGAGCAGGTCATGTTATGGGTGCACAGCAAGTCCTGGAGGTCTTTCAGGGCTGCACTTTGGCTTCTAAACCTCAAGTCTGACTGATATATGTGGGCCTGGCTGCCTCTCACTGCTGCCTACACAACTGCTGCCTCCAATTCCTCCCAGTCTTTCCCTCAGAAAGGATCTAACACGGAACAATTTCTCTCACCTTGTGTTTTGCTTTGAAAATTTATGCTGCTATATTTTGCATCTGAAAAAAAAAAAAAAAAAAGGAAAAAAGTCATCAGTAACACTAACGGGCATAGGAAAATTTATTATTTTTTTCCCCTATGATACCACTAAACAGCTTTATGAGGAAAAGTTTCATTTGCCTTTCAGCCATCAGGCATTGGCCAGTGTTCAAGGAAGCACATCCATCCAAATGAACAACTGGCTTGTTTCAGTGCTGAGCAACCAAATTCACCCTTGGAGTAAAACCAATTAATATTTGTGAGGAATATATGGCATACATTAATTTAGGCCATTGGAAGAGGCAAAAGGGGTGTACCTTAATCGTTCTGGCAGGACACACCAGTGGATTATGTTCTGCAGGAAACAAGTACATGTAAATCTGAGAAACACAGGTTTTATTTTTCATTTACATTTAAAAGGCGATTTAGATACAGCTCTATTAAGTGTATATCTCCTCCAACAAAACTGCCAAAGTACCCACATTCAGCACCTTTTCTCATGTCATTTCAGACAGCTTATGGATGCAACCACGGCACAAATACCTATGAGTGATCCAGTTTTAAAAAAAAGCACTGTGCCTTTCTGCCCTGCTTCAGAAGTATAATTTAGATCACCCATTCACCATCATTAGCAGTGCAGAAGCAAAGACTGAAGACTAAATCTCTGCCAATAAAGTCTGCATCCTTTGTGGAGCCTTGTGGTGACTCATGGTTGAACTTTGGACAAGGAAAACCACCAGAAAATCCATATGTTAAAGCTGTCTCCCATGTGGGGGAAAATCGTCCTATTTGGAAAAGGAAATTGCAGTGAAGGAACATGCCATGAAAAGTGCTAGTCCTGTGCAACAAATTCTGTCTGGGAGGAATCTGCGTCCGTCTTCAATTTAGGGGCTCAAACCGGCAATTCCAGAGTAGTAGATCTGTAACCGAACAATTGCATTTCCACCCAGGAAATAAAGTCCTTACCCTCTGTTTCTCATGTGCAGTTGGTGGGTCACTCTTGGCACTCCATGCACACACACAGTTTCCTGGGCTGGCACCTTTTGTCTGGGAACAATCTGCGTCCGTCTTCAATTTTGGGGCTCAAACTGGTAATTGGGGTTTTTTCCCCCATTCTGCTGTAAAACTACCTCTGCATATTAATAACTTTTCTATCATGAGACTTTAATGAAGCAGAATACCAATGAGAAGTGATGGGATGGAAAACTCTTAATGATATAAAAGACGTTTACATTTGGATACAAACATGTCACGCTGCACCGTTAAAGATGGTTTTCTTACAATGAGAACAGGTCCCTCTCCTTTTTTTTTTTTCCTTTCATTTCCCTCAATGTGGTACAATTGTAAAACTTTATTTACAATCATATGGAGAATGATTAAATAGCTTTCATTTTCTGCATGTTGAACAGCGCTTCAAATCACAAAGGCGTTCATTTGGTAAGATGAAATTACAGTGATATTGTCTCATCCTCAGCATCATTTGTTACTTTAAAAAACATAAGAAAGTACGTCAAATTGTGGAAGAGACTGTAGTTTTATCAGAAATAGACCTATTAAAGGAGACAGTTTTTTTATTAACAAGTCAGAAACCAAATGATTAAACAGCTTTCTCTCTGTCTGAATACCAAATAGAAATCAATGTACATTATACAGCATTGGCAGCTGAGACTGCAGAAGATCCAAGGACAGCATAAAGACTGTGATTTGCTGAAAACATGTCACCCATAAGATGAAGTCCAGTTTGCCCACATAATGCATTCCTTGCTATTTTCAATCTGAATTTAGAAAACTTACTTGCATAAACTGTAAAAAGGTGGTATAGTTACAAATCCATAACTGTCCAACTAAAAAGAATTGTTCCTACATCCTAAGCAGGTACCCTAGAAAGCCTTTTGAAACATCCTGTATTTTTGCTTAATGGCAGGCAATGCTAAAATATTTTTATTGGTGGTTGTGACAATTGCAGCAATAGAAAACATAACTGCAGAGCACTGTTTCAACAACCCCCTTGCAACACTCAAGAGAAAACACCATAAAAAGCCTGATTCACAACATGTCAGTTTTGTGTAGATCTTCATGGATGGGGTGCACAGAGAACCTGGATCTACCCATTCAAATGATTAAAGGATGACTGCCATTTAACATCACCATGAATGGATCTACAACATAATGTCTGCATCCCTGACAGCTGAAGTACTTTAGTAGAACGTGCAGGGGTTTTGTTTTATTTTCCTCAAACAAAAAGGCAAGATTTTTACATAGTTTCACAAGCTATCCTTGATCTACTTTTTCATTTGCTGGACATAACCTGGTAGAACTGGAAAAAAACCAAATAAACGAAGGGCAGAGTGGCTGCAAGTCAAAAAGTAAACAACAAAATGGCAGAGATATGTCACAGGAATGAAAAGATTCTGGATGATATATATTCACCACCACAAAATATTTTTTTTTAAAATCAACATATTATTAAAAATAATATTCATTCTATTACTTCAACTTTAGTGATATAATTGGAAATTATTTAGTATTATCTATTAGCATAGGAGCTGACCAATATGAAACAATATCACACAGAGAAACCAGTGTGGCTTTTCTCAGTGGTTTGGGGAAAAGAGTCATGTTCATCACACAGATAATATACCTTCCACCACACAGTACCTGTGTCTGTGTGCCTAACACAAGTAAATCTAGAGAAGCCTTGGAAAAAATAATTGCACTGCAGGTGATAATCAGGTAGGAAATATTATGGCTGTAGACAGACATAAAGACAAGTTCCACCCTGATTTATAGTGTGTAAAACTGTACCAGCTGCAGTGGAGGACAGTTACAATATGTCAGTGCAGTTTATAGGTGATGCAAAGCAGAACAAATGTTTGCCAGGTCTAAGTGAGAGATTTTATTGAGGTAAAAGTGCAAATCCAGACAGTGTGCACACACTCGAGAACATGCATTTCAGCTGCAACTATTTACAGTGTGCAAAGGTAAAAAGCTTGCCAGGTGTGCCCCTCACACCTTCTCAAGCCTTTTAAAGCAATCTATTCCCCATTTGACGTCAGGTGAATACATCCAGGCTGTGCCTGCTCCAGTCTGGGGAGAGGGGAGGGGCAGTGAGGATGACACGTCAGAGCCCAGTTTGGTTTAAAGTCTATACCAGTCTGTGACCACACCATAATGAGTCTGAAAGGAAAAAAAAAAAAGGAAAATTTGGTTCCACAAAAGGGAATTTCGGGCAGCAGGTAGACTTTACAGTTTCTCCTTGCATATAGGCTCTAGCCAACCATTTCCCTCACAGCTTTAGTGTGGTCCTTGCAGTGTATCAGAGTTTATGCTGTAGCACAGGTACAGTATAATTTCATAAGTGGATACACCAGGTCTTGTCCCACCATGGCAGCCCACAGTAATTCCCAGTGACCTTGTGGAAACTGCATTCCTACCTTGCAGTGGGAGAAGAGGGCTTTACAACATCAAATGATAGCAGAATTCTTAGCAACTTAGGAAATTCTCTCTAACTGTCAAAGGCTGCCACCATTTATTTTATTACAGTGAATAGTCAAATGATTTGAAAAGGTTAGTCCCACTCCTGTAAATTATACACATAATATCTCTAATGCTCTTTTTGTTTCTAAGCATTTAATTCTAGTAATGCCCAGGTAATAAAATCTTGTTCTGCATTTTTGATAGTTACAACTATTCTACACAGAGACTACGTCCAAAACTTGGAGATAGTTAATCACAATCATGAAAAAATCTGATAAATATCTAATGAAAATTTAAAAAAAGTGGAGCTCTGAAGAAAAGGGATTAGGGTTTCGTAAAAATTATTAATGCCTTGACATTCCAGGTAATATAAAAATCCCATAAAAACTTTTTTTGAGCAAGTCAAACAAGACAAAAAAGCCCATTCACAGTCTGAAAAAGACAAGGCATGTAGAAAATGTGCATAGAAAAAGGAGACAAATAAAACGTTTATCAGGAATACACTGCAAGCCAAATGATACAATTATATGCAATAAGCTTATATAATAAAGCTCATGTTAGCTTTTATTCAGGATGCCTAAAATTAGGGAAATATTGGGGAAAAAAATTAAATGAGAGCTGTATAATTTCAGATTTTGGCCAAGGTAGTAAATGTGCCTTGCTTAAGGACTCTATGTAGCGATGGGAGAAATTTCAGAGGGTAACTGCAGATATGGAGGGCACAACTGAAGCAAATAACAGTACTTTTAACAAGTTAAAGTGAAATTTTTATAGAGTTTGCCACATTCCAGTGTTCTGTCTCAGTACATGGAAACACTGGAGGTTATTACAAGAATATATACAGCTAAGAGGACTGAGCTGCAAAGGGGAACTGAGAGAAAGTGTACAAAACATGGCTAAGTGGTGACAGAAAGATGTGAGAGAATGCAGCAAGAATTGATTAGGGCAGACTACAGATCTATAAAATCCTGAACCTGTAAAGAAAAAGTTTTAACGTTGAACAAAACAAACCAGTGCCAAGAGAGGTCTATTACACTAAAATATAAACCAGTTAACCTAAAACTAGAAAAAAAACACTTGAGAAAATAGTAATGCATCTCAATACATAGTCTGACTTGTCCAGTGCTGTGTTCTTTGCAGGAAAAAGCCATGGTTGAATATTGACTGATACTGTGTTATAGACTGGTTTTTTTCCTATAGGAATATCATAGAGCAGGAAACAAGTCTCTAACTATTTTTGTGCAAACCATTTAGTATGATGTTGTTTAGTATGCCTGATATGACTGCAGCAGCATCAGTGGGATGAAAACACAAGGTAAGTCTGTACTGAAATGGAAGTGCAGGTCTGAGCCCACACCAACTAGCAATTCAAACAAATTTGCTTTCTGCATGCTCTGCAATCAGAGTGATGAGAAAACTTGAGCTTTCTCTAATCCAGCAGCCTTCAAGGGCCAAATGAAGAGAAAACACAGATGCTATTGAGAAAACTGAATGTGGACTTAGTGTCTAAAGCAAAGAATAATCAAGAAAAGTGTTGACAAAAAAAAATAGAAGATAATTCAGATTTCCAATTCTTTTTGTGTTTTTCCCTTCCTGTCTTATAAGCAGTCTAATGCTGAGATCCAAACACACTCATGATAATGTTTGAAAAATACTTCTTCTTTGAGCTGAACCTGGGACTCCCCAGGCAGCAACACCGTGTGACCTGTGTGATTTACTTCCATTTCAGAAATAACACTTAAGGTTTTGAACAACTATTCAGCACTGTCGAATATCTATTACTGATTCCTTGCAAATATTTATAAAGCCTTTATTCTGGTGCCCAAAAAGTAGAAAAAAAAATCTGAGCTAACTTGAAAAAGCTCAGTCAATTCAAAGACTTGCCTAAGCTGGAAGTCCAAACTCCTTTGTCTTTGTCCTTCAGGGACATAATGAACAACACTAAAACACCTTTGTGTCTACAGCATTTGAAAAGCAACAGGCAAAAAAAAGACAGATGTTCTTCCTATCACTGGGATCATGTTCCCCTCACTGTCATCATCCTCCACCCATTCGAATCGACAACTTGAAGGTGACAACACAAGTGCGATCTTTGCTCAGTGCCATTTGTTCAGGATGTGATGAAAGCAGTTCTGAAACCACTAAGAAGTATGTTCCCAACCATGGTCAGGATCCTTCCTATCAGTGGAATGCCTCAAAGTGAAGAATGTGTGTTAAAATACTGCTTTACTAATATGCCAAGGGGAAGATGTCACACTGTACGACCACCTAGGCACCCAGCAGGTAATTGGAGGACGGTTTATCCTTCCAATTTCTTTATCTATCCTGTTTCTTTATCCTTCAGACCTGCTGAAACATGCTTAACATACAACTGATGTCATCAATAAGCATTTCATTGGCTTTTACAACAGGCCATCAAGAGGGAAACTATTTCTCATATTAGCAAGTTCCCTGATACCTGAAGCATTACAGGTTTTGCAGGGAGAGTGATAACAAAGAACGTTGGATGGCTAAAGAAATAGTGATATGAAAGAGCCTTCCAGGTGAATCCTGATATCTGTTCTGCTTTCCGAAAGGAACAAAAAAAAAAAAAAAAAAAAAAAAAACCCAAACATTTCCTTTATTTTTGTTCCTTATATTCCTTACTTCCATGCTCAGGTCTTGGCATATGTGGACACAGGTATTATTATATATGTTTTAATCACAGTAAAAATTACATTCTGGAGATGTAGTTATGGGCAGGACCAGACAGAAGGACTACTGCAACTAATTCTCAATCGGAAATATGTGTAAGTGTTGATCCATCTTCATAGTTTGTCCTGTTTCTATTGGGGATCCACCAGAGGAAAAGAGACATTTCAGCAACAGTTAAGAAATTAAGAATAAAACTTCTAGGTTTGCAAGACTTTGGGCAAGAAATAAAACTATACTGTCTAGCTCTTAACACAGCTTAATATTTAATACGCTGCCCTTCTTGTTTGTTCAGCCAAAAAAAAAATTAGTATTCATGAACTTGACACCAGGTACAATGATGTAACACTTAAATACTGCCTTAATCTTAGTGTATCCAGGAACCTAAGGAATAGAATTATAGCTGTCTATGGCTATAGTATTTGCTTTTCTTCTTGGATCACAAAGTGATTCATGGGTTACGCACGATCACCTTTTCACCGTTGCATTGATCATTTAATACAAATGCTTCTCCTGAAAATTGTGCTGTTTTCCAGGCTGTAAATTAATCTTCCAGCTTCACAATTAAAGACATCATGCTGACGAATGAGGCAGTAATGCTGATTTACATTCAGCACTTATGTGACTCAAAGATATGATATACACTGTCCTTGCCTCCTCGGCAGCAGCTGCAGGCAGCCTCCGAAACCCCACTGTCCACCAGGTTTCTTTGGTATCACTCTCCCTACAAAACCTATAATGCTTCAGGCATCAGGGAACTTGCTAACATGAGAAATAGTTTTGTTCTGTATGACCTGTTTATAAAAGACAATGAAGTGCTTATTGATGACACTAAAGTGAGAGTCTTGAGGACAGATTATTTCTTTCATGCCAGAGGCAGAACCTGGACCAACTTTCCCACTACAGCTAGTAAGTTTTGGCCAGAAACAGCTGTTCTGAAAAGGATGGAATGCATTCATCTTCAGCCCTATTCAGTTCTGGATCTCACTGTAGAAACTGCCAACAAACATGTTAATTAGAGACAGCCTACTGCTGTAGATGTTGCTGCCATTGGAACACAGGCTGCAGAACTCGACCAGTGCCTATCATTTGAAAGAAAATGGAAGATGCCCCCAAAGTAGCGTGTGAGAACCTAAAATGAACGTGGAAGGGCTTTCAGCTGTGACCTCTCCTTTTAGGGTAAGTCTCTTTGCCCTTTAGAATGGAGATCTGCTGCTCTTTAAAAATCATCTGGCAGCTTCCAGATTCGAATCAGAGTAGGTGGGGAATGGTAGGAAGCAAGATGAAGAGTCCTACATCTTCTGGGTCAGAGTGGGAATTTTCCCAAGCCTAACTGACAAGATTGCAGAGATACAGGAAAATGAGGCAGATGTCAGAACAAGCTGCTGACAGAGATTTTTTTTCCTTGCTTCCCCTCACCTGAGACCAAGACCTTCCAGACCCAAGGCTGTTTGAGTAGAAGGAGAAAGAAACTCTTGCCAACCTGGGCTGATGCTGGGAAAAAGAGTAGCAGAATTGTCAATTTTTCACAACCAACTATGCTTCTGACATCTGGTTCAAACAAAGGCACTGCAAAAGCTTATGCTGAGGAGAAAAAGCAAACCAAACCTGATGCCCACTAATTTGAGGACCCTGATCTAGCTGAAGATGTGCTGCTCATTGCAGACGGGTTGGAGCTAGCTGACCTTTAAAATATTGTGGTGCATGGTTTAACTACATAGAACTTAGCCACAGAATCACAGAATATGATGAGTTGGAAGGGACCCATCAGGATCATCACTAAGTCTTTATAAACTTTGAGAATAAATAACCAGCCTCTCCTGAAATTTAGGAAAGAGCAAACAACACATTTATGGTTTATATATGGCAGAGTGTGTGGAACTTCAGAGGGATACAAAAATTTTTAATGAGTTCCTCAGAGTTATAAAAAGTCCATAAGTAAAATCAGAACTCTCAGTGAATGAACAGCATGCTGTTACTTGCAAAAAATAAATAGTTGCACCTCATGTGTAAACTCAGTGAAGTTAGAAACATATGTTTAACACTGGGCCCTTGTGTTTTTAATCTACTTCACCCCAGAACCAAAGGAAATATTTAAGGATTGTAGGCATTATAATATCAACATCACATTCAGATTACTAAACCTCTTCTTCACTGTGGTTTAGGATCCTGCTGAATAGCTCATCACTTGTCTGTAGTTAATATACTTTTGGTGCACTTTGACATAATTCTAGAAAGGATAAATGAAACTATCATAAAGGCTTTTGGTGCTTAAGAACAAGTATTAGCATAATTGCTCTAAAAATATTTAAGGGAGCTGAAGGTCACTCCCTGACTCTTTGTGTCTAAGACTGTACTGCAGTTGGCTTCTGCCTCCTGACAATAAACTGATCAAGACTGTTGCAATATCTAGATATAAATGTCTGCTGGTGCTGCTGAAGTCAGGGATTTATCACAGGATTTTCCTTATCATTCCTTGGTTTTAAAGATTTATAACTCCATTAATCATCCTTTAATATTCATGCAGTAAATTTGCCATCACGTACAATGAGGTTTAATTACTAGAATTTTTTTTTCATTTGTGGAAGGGACAAGTCAGATCATTTTCAGTTTTCAGAAAATGACAGCATTTATGTTAGAGATCAACATAGAAACCTTTACAGATGTCTAACACTCAGCAATACCCACCCTTCTGTTTTCTTATACACATGGAATACAGAAGAAAATGACAATTAAGCTGTTATTTAAGTTCTGCACAGTCTTGCATAGCTGCTAAGAAGCACTGATAAGCCAACAAATCTCTCACACACTCAGATTTCTGTTTCATACTAAATAAATTCAGAGCCTATGCAAAGGGTGCTGCATTCAGAGGTTTGAAAAGCAGCCACTGCTCCCACTAAGATCATTGGGCCATCTTGGCATTTGGTACTTTGGAAAATCAGGAACTTTAATGTGGGGCTTTTGTGACGCACAAGTGCTACAGGGATTCCTGAACAGCACCTTTGAACTAGTTACAGTTAATTCTTCCAGGGGCAAATTTTGCTCTCAGTATGTAGTAATTAGATTCTTAATGCTTCTATGCATATAAAAATATATTACAGATCAATGTACAGGGATGAATTTCACTCCCAATGCGTGATGAATCTTAATTGCATTCTCCTCCAAGTCTTAGATCTCCCTATAGGAGAGCTGCAATCACTCACTTAGGTTGGAGAAAGGAGCACTTTTCTGAATGGGTTTCATAGCAACAAAATCCTGTCAGATCCAGTCAATAATGCTGCCACATACTGGCCTAATGAAATACGATTTTGCATAAGCAAGAAGAGACATTTTAGACAATATGTTACATTCAGTTGTAAGGGAACACTGGTCGCAGATATTCTTCGCTTTCCATCTTCAAAGTGCTTCCTCTAATTAATCCTCTAAGTAATTAATACTAATTATTTAGTAGATGATAATTATGGTAGTCTATTGCTTTAAACTAATCAGTTGTAAATGTTTTCATGATATGCTATAATGTTTTATGTGCAACTGCTATGGTCTGCTGGATTATAATGTGTATCTGAAGATATTTATTCCAACATGGTCCACTGTGAATTGATATGACAGGTCCAAAACTGTAGCAGATGATCAGATGAAAGCATACACAGGCTAAAAGACCAGGTTCACAGCAGGACTCACCTGCTGGGATTGACACTACACTGACTGGAATCCAGAGCAAAGAATAAAGTATTTAGTCCTCCTTCCTCCGTGCACAAAAGCAGTGAGGACTTCAAAATTAGCGGTTTCAGTTCAGTGTGATAATACACAACATACCTCAGCAGCTGAGCAAGGGTGCCCAAAAATTGTCAGCTGCAGCCCTGTTCATGCTGTTAATGAACGCTGTGTAGGACATGAGTCAGCTTTAGGACTTACTCATCGGAGCTTGCTTTCTTCTTCTTACGTCCAGGAGGGGCAATTGCCTCATGTCAGTCTGTAAGAAAAGAAAGAGAGACTCACAGTAGTACGTATGAACAGCCATCTGAGACTGAGAAGCAACCAGAGCATCCTGTGCTGATGGGGGGGGCGGGGGGGTACTTGCTTGGGAGGCTGGAGATAAGGGTTACAACCCACTCCAGCAAAGGGGAATCAAGCTGGGTCTCCCACATGCAGCAGAAATGCTCTCCTGTCCCAGGCAAGCTTTCAGCATGGATTTCATCAAGTGTTTTCTAAGGCTGAGGTGGGAACTGAAGTGCCTGGCTTGTGAGACCCAGCAGGGGCTCAGGGATGAGGAAGGCGTTGAGGGCTCAGCACTGCCAAGACTCAAAAACGTCTAAGCATGTCCTGGAGACACTGGCACATCTTTTTGCCTTTGACTATTGCTCTGACAGTAAACATCCTGGCATCATTTGAGCAGCAGTGGTATTTCAACAGTACGACAAAGCCAAGTTTTAGCTTTAAAGTGTGTTTCAAGTAAGAAAAAGACCGTGTAAGAAATTACTTCATAGGGCTCTGTGTTTTGTTCTCCCTGCAGTGACTCCACATCAAATCCAGTGGGCTTGCAAAACAAATTTTGAAATGTCATCTCTAGCATACAGAATACCCAGGATCTGAAAGCCAGCCTGTGCTCGTTGTACTTCTTTGTGCCGTACAAATAATAATTTTGCAGTCCAAATCCGAAAATTCGATTTTTGATTAAAGGGAATTCAGCTCAGCCTCACTACAAAATCACTGGTTTAGTACCAGCTATAATAAAAAGCTGGATTCCCACTGCAAGTTAAACATAAAAGGTCAAAGACCTCGAGGCTACTTTTTCTATTTTTTTTTTTTAACATAAATACATTTTGAGTATCCTCTTCAAACACAGACCTTCACCATTTAACTCACTCCAACATAACAGAATTGTCATGAAAATAATTTAATACTAGACTGAAGCCAGAACTGTTGCTTACTATATAAAGAGTACAAAGGGAATTGATTCCCTGAGTTCACAGCTAGGCACTGCAATGCTTCTCTTTCACACATTACAGCCTTTTAAGTCAAGAAAAGCCCATTTTAACTGTGTGCTTTAACCTCCTGTTTAGCACTAGCTGACTTTCATGCACTAATTTCAGCTTCACAGTCCAACAGCTGGGTGTGAGCAAGACATTTTCTTTCAGAAATACAACCAGTCTAGACTTTGCTCTTTCTTAGTGATGAAAAAATACAGAACTCTTTGTAAACAACTGCATTTTAATTATCCTCAGCATTTAATATTTATACACAGAATGACATTCACATAATTCTCTGTCTTGACTTTTAGCCTTTTGTTTTTCCTTGACTTTTCTGTCTAAGAAGACTACCAAATTTTGTGCTTTAATTATTTTACTGTCCTCTAAGTCTTTATAAATAGAGTCCTGTCACTATCGACACTTTATTTTGCCAGAGATCACACTATGAGATGCCTGTCCTTTAATTTAAACAAACAAAACTGTCACGTTACTAGCTTGATCCTAACCCTTGAAATGTCCATGTTTTTCCAGTATGTGTAAAAAAAATAAAAAAATCAATATTAACAATCCAGAAAGCTCTTTCACTAGCTGTTCTGAAACTTGCTTGAAGGTTAAGTTTTAAGAGCTTTAATTTATGTAGATATTCCTGTAATGAAAAGCATGTCATCACTATTTTAAAATACAAATATTTATCAATATATTTATAATTATATATATATAATCTGTAACTATTTAAAATTTGTAGCCTGAAGATCAATGGGATTTTTACAGCCACAGCTCCACCATAAGCTGAATAGAGCTTAAACATAAAGATAAGATGTTTAAGTGACACATAGATATTACCTAGAAACAATACTTCTGGGGGATTCTTTACTACTTTATTCTTTTTCAAAAATGTCCTATTCAATGTTTTTTTACCACTTATCAGGATGTCTTCAAACACTGTTTGTTACCTGGAGCTATAGCAGTGAACTCTGTCAACCAAACATTTTCAGAGAACACTTTTAGATCATTCAAGTAGCTTTTAAGAGGCTCTATAGGTTATGGTTCTAGTTATACGATAAATATAAATCTGAAGTAGAAAGCGACATCAGATGTCTATGGGTAATTATCTGCTCAAGCTCACAGATGCTGGAACATGCTTTGCTTCCCTGAGCACCCTTTGGAAATCTGGAAAAGTTCTCTTTGCCCTCCTACTTTGAAACAGAGTTCATTTAACTTAGACTAAGTGAAATGTAAAATAAAATTCTGGTATAATTTCAGGGGGGTTCTGGTAAGTATTCAGCCAGTTAAAAATCTGGACCTTCCTTACCCTTTGGATGTGCTCTGAGAAGAAGCACAAAGCACACTATTATGTTGACTATCTTGGCCTGAATATTTAGTTCTCCAATGAGCTGCTGCACCCTGAGGAGAAATTAGCATGCAAAGTACATCTGAAACTCCAGAACCACGCTTCCAAAAACACCTTCTGGACTTTTCAGTTTATCTCCTCATTACAGGAATGTACAGAATAGACTGTGCATTTTAAATTTAGTCTATGAAGAAACATATTACAGAGAAACTTGTTTTTTCCTCCAGATCAGGACTGGCACTTGAACAAAGTGGTCATTATTGAGATGACCAAAGCACATGAAAGCAGGTGAAAGAGCCAGTACTCTTCAAGGTACTCTGACAGTAAAAAAAAAAATCTACACAAGCCAATACTCAACGAATCCAGTTGGATGATACATGTTTTTAATACAGCCATTCCTCAAAGAAAAAAAACAAAAATCAAAACAAACCCTTAATTTTTATACAGAACAGTGAGTTTTCACACAAGCTTAATTCTTGTTATTTTAGGGTTTCTCTTTGATTAGTCCACTTCTGTTGGATGCTCAGATAGCAAGCCAAGAGAACATTTTGTCTCTTCTCTAGCAAGAAAATAGAGACTGCCTTTCCAAAATAATCCCCTTTATAAAACCCACATTTTCTATGTCACAACAGGATTAAAGCTATCGTGTTAATTCCACATAATATAGGGGAGAGTTTTTCAGCTGGCAATTTCTTCTTCAGGCACAGCGAAATTTTATCCTTGAATGTTACTTCCCACACAGGCATTGTTTCTATCAAATAAACGTTTCAAATTTTAACTTGACGGTTCTAAAAGTAGTTTCTTTCTCTTTTTTTCATGGACACATAATGTAGCTTCATCCTCTTGTACCTTAAATGCTTGAGCCTCTTGCCTTGCTACTTGTTTTCCTCATTTTATTCAAAGTGCAGCTCTTCTATTCCCATCAAAATATCCTTTCCCTTTGACTTGTCTAAGTGTCTTCAAGGCTTTTTGACTCTCCCAATATCAATATCGAACTCCTCATGTTTATCTGAAACATTATCTGTGTATATATGCAGACTTAATGACTTAAACATCTTCTCAGCTTTCATGCCTTCCTGCCATCCCCCATATTCCTAATCTCCATAGTCCTTTCTTCCAGCCCCACCATTCTCATTACCACCTTCCTTGAACTATCAACCTTTTTTCTAAGAAAAAGTACTTTCAGCTTTTTTTCCTTCCAAGATCTTAATTGAATACAGCTTTTTTTTAACTACCTAGCACAGAAATTCCATCAATAATTGATTAAGAATCCTTCTTGAAAGAATACCTGTCTATTCCTGTGCCTCACCATGAAAGACATAAAACAAACATCGTGATCACTGTTCACTTGAAAGATTATCTTCTTTTAAAACTAGTTTCTTTTCCCACCATGTTCTACTGCCATCCTCTATGTAATAAGTTTATAATCATGAGTCTAATATTCTAATAATCTAATATTCTTAAATATATGAGGGTGCAAAACCCCACTTTTTTATTATTACCTCAAAATCTGTCCTGAGGAGTGTGGGGATTTTCTGAACAAAATACCATCTGTGTGTCAGGATTATTTGTCTCTCTCAAATTTCAAGTTCCTACAATTCATTGAGATATTAGAGCTCTTAAAAATAAGCAAATAGAAACTATAACAGGGAGTACACAGAAACCATATATGAAGTTTTCTCCCACCTCTTGCAATAGAGTTTCTTGAGCTTCATTATTACCTTTCAAGTAGAAAGAATACCTGAAACAGAAGATGGATTTTGCAAAAAAAAAAAAAAAATCATACAATTTTTACAATAGCAATAGTAGTGCTTTGTTTACATTCCACAAAGGAAGCTTTCATTTTTTTCGTTCCAAGGGAAACTTCCTATTCTTTATAAATCTGAAAAGAATATATTTTGACAGTCCAACAACAAATGCTGGTAACAAACTCCAGCTGCTTGGTAAAGCTGCAGTTTCATAATAATTATTATGTCACAATCACCTCACATCCAATCTGATCCCACTAAAAAGGTGGGGGGGGAGGGGGGGGCAGAAAAAGCTTCCAAAATCCTGAACACTTTTCATTATGAAAGCTTCTGCTTCACATTTTTGGGGTATAACCTTGCAAGATCAAGGAAGCACCCTGCAGGTGTGGGCTGTAAACGCATGGATTGTGTGTGGGTTTACCTGCAGCAATGGATTACTATGATAACTCCAGTAACTGCAGTAGAAATAGCCCATACTTCTAATGTCCTGTAGTGTGAGTAGTGGAAATTTCTCATTAAATGTATTACTTTTTTAAAAGCTTCCTGCTTCAGCAATTTAGCTGAATTGACCAGAGCATCATGGTCCTCTACGTTGGATACTGGTATTTGTAAGAAATTAATGGGAGAAGCTCACACCTTTCAAGCAGGCTGTCAGAATGGACAAACTGAAATTAGAACATTTTCCATGCATGCAGATAGCTTTTTTCCCCTAGTCTCAACTGCCTTAATCAACCTGCTCCTTCCAGTATTCCAGAATCACACTTATTTAGACTTAGCCTCACTCCTAAAGGCTAGACCAGTAAATCACAATGCATTTTTGTAAACCTGGCTCTATAGCTGGCTGCTTCTCACCCTCATATTCCCATGTGCAGAAATACATTGCAAATCACTGTCTCTCTTTGCCACCTAGTGGGAAGCCTGATTTTACAATTGTTTTTGAGCTACTTCCCTTAAAAAATATGATCATGGCATCCTACATCAACATAAAACTTGCAAAGGATCACTGGTGAGCCTTCTGAAAGCACGGTCTAGGGTCTAAATTACAGAGAAAGGAACACAAAGAAGGGTTTGAGATATTGCATTGCTGTTCCAAAGGTAAACGTAGCTTTTGAAATAAATCAGAGTTTTTCAAACCCTTACATAGCAGGTAATATCAAAGCATGATTAATTTCTGAAAAACCAGAGAGCCGTGGCATTGTTAGTATATGTTTGCTTACAGGTTCCTCTGTTCTGAAGTTATGCTGGAACATCATCAAGCCTGTCCCTCCTCAAAATATGTTTGCATGCAAAAAATTGGTATGGATAAAGATGAGAAAGATGGTTAAGTTTAAATTTAAATTCCCTGCATTATTGTGGAAATCACAATGTTGTTGGTCCTTGCCTTTAAAGAAACAAAACCTAATTCAGGTCTTTCCATGCATCAGTTAATTAAAGTCTTTCCCTTTCCAACTGGGCCAATATTAGACGATTGTCACCAGTGTCACAAGGGTACAAGCAGAAAGAACTCCAGTCCTGGGCAGCTTTATCTCCTGCTCCTGCTTTGCTGAGACACCAGTGACTCAAGCCAATGACCACTTTTATTTTTCACGTGGCTGGAATTTAATACTAGGATGATGTTCCTTGTGAGCTCTAAGTTCAAAACCATGAGGATCGAGATGCATGAGATCTTTTAGGGGTCACAGTCTCTTCACTGCTAGAAGAGACTTACTTCAGGGATTAAAAAACTTTATTAATCATGAATTTGTACTATTTGCAAGCAGCACTTGAACCTGTAGTAAATCTATAAACCACAACTTCAAAGATTTACAGAAGCTCTTCAGTACACATAATAAATAAAACTCAGGTTTGTGAAAGTTCACGGACACAAGGCAAGCACCTACTGCCTTTTTGGCAAGCACCTACTGTGCTGAATATTCAGAAGAGCCTGAGTTAAATGCTTTATATATCTCTACTCTCCACCATTCCAAATAAATGTCATAAATATAGCTATTTGTTGCCAGTCTTCTTAAATCAAATAAATATTCAAGTCACATTCTATAAGATGTACTCAAATGTGCTGTGCTACTGCACATTCTGTACTAGCACAGGTAAACAGGATAACATGGCTCTCTCTTCTGCCAGCTAACATGAAGCATCATGACATTTTTCAGGCTGTTACACAGAAAGAAGATTACCAATGTCCTCATGTCCCACTCCCACAGAACAGATTTATTTAAACAGATATCTTCTCCAAATTTCCATCTTGACTTAATGTCATTCTGATGCTGCATTTTCTTTGGAAGAGGGAATCAGGCAGTTGCTCTTAATTCTTAAAATTTGATAGACTTGGAAATGGTGATTCATTACTTTGTCAGCTCCATATCAGCTTTTGGGTTTGGTATTTTTCCAGTATCCCAGTGAAGTTAAAGACAAGGGAAATCAAGGGAAGTCCTTAATCATGTTCCAGAATAACAATGTTATGCTCAGCTTGGCACTCATTGAAATATTACTGGCATGAATTCATTGCCTGAAGATGCAACTTGCAAGTGGGTCAAGGAAGACCCACACAAAGGACTGCTTGGATGAAAAGACAGAAAAGGCATTTGATTCATCTTTCATTTCCCCAATGCCAATTCAAGTCCATTACACAAGGGTAAGTGATTAGGAGAGACAAAAAAAAAAATTAAAAAAGCCTAACAGCCTTCTGGAGATTTTCCATCCACTGAAGACTGGTTTTAAAGCACTTTGACATTTGTAATAATTTCTTCTCAGCCAGCTTGTTTCCATTCCTCAGGTCATATTTGGATCCATATTTGGATCCATATTTGTATTACATGTACCAGGCAATGTAATAATCAATGTGATTTTTCAGAAATGCTAAACAAACAGTTTTCTTGATCTCCACAATATGGGTTTGCACCATTACTACAAGTTGTGGCATCTTTTAGTTCCACAGAGAATATTCTAAGCAAGGACACAAAAGAAATACACAGTTACAGGGACTTGTGGTATCAGGTATAACAGTCAAACATGATCCATACTGCCAGAAAGGACAGACTGGCAAGGTAAGGCCAAACAGGTTTAAGCTCACATGTACCCAGGAAGGGCTCCCATTCATGCCCTCAATGGAAAGACAGGCTGGGGGTATTATGAATCCAAGAACTCATCCTCTTTTCCTTCTTCCTTTTTTTTTTCTTCCTCAGTTTTCTCCGACAAGCACACTGAGTTTTCATGTCCATACCTCGCTAAATAATTTACCTGTGCCAATCACAATTCCTACATTACTTTTTTTTAAACTTTTAAATGGCAATATCCATACCACAAGAACTCATCCTCTTTTCCTTCTTCCTCTTTTTTTTTTTTTCTCAGTTTTCTCAGTCAAGCAAACTGAGGTTTTGTGCTTTCAGTTTAGGTTACCAAAGTATTCAAAGAACTGCAGCGAAAGTCACTGCAATCCATTGAAGTAAAAGCAATAAAAGAACACTTGTAAAATACAAGCTTTATCAGCTTCAGTGTCCCACAGCTACCTGGTATGTAAGGTGGCACTGACAGACTGTTACACTGATCTAGAAATGCACTTACGGAAGAATTAGGAACAGCCAATACAAAACAGGAGGACAGTAAAATTTGGAATGGCTTAAATTGACTCTAAGCATGGGCACTAAGCATTTCAGCATTGAGAGTGGAAGGTAGTGAGACTGCTGGTAAAAAAAAAAAAAAAAAAAAAAAAATTGAGGGGAAATTTACTCTCCTAAAGACCATATGTTGTAAAAGTTTGAGCAGGAGTAGGATGTAGCACGGTGGTGGATATAAAACTAGATACTCTTGGCACTGTATTTGACACTGCTAAAAAGAAAATTCAAAAGATTGCAAGATCAAGTTTCAGAAGATATTGGAATAAGATCAGCTCTGGTGTAAGAAGTTGAAACTCCCATAAGGAACAGTTCTCTGGTACAACACGATGTACTTTGGCTAAATACAGGCCAGTAAGACAGGCAAAATTTCAGGACATACAGAACTGTAATGCTGCAAGAACTACCAGCATGTGTCTATATGAAGACTGCTATTTTCTCCTTTTTGCTCATGATCATCAATATTTCATGAGAAATTCTTGGCTTTCACCGTGCAATTCACATAACTTATGCATAGGCTTCCATCCTCTGAGCAGAACATGATTTTTAGAATTATTTTTCCATTGAAAAAAAAAAAATCAGCTTTGAGCAAGCTTTTGATGCGCTCTGTCTAATTCCAAAACTGTTTCCATGGCCATTGATACCACTGAGCTTACTCACCGTTATATTTCATGAAAACAATATAGGGAAAACAATGAAAACAAAAAGGGACACACACACAGAGTCTTTTCTGTTTTTCACATACAGACATTTTTCCTTCCCTAGCATAAATTCTGCAAGATCTGGACACAGAATAGATGGTTTAAGAAAGCACAAGCTTTACCTTTTCTTTCATTTTCTCCTCCAGCATTTGAGAAAACTCCATTACCATAGGGGTTTTTTTTTAAAATGTTGGGAGCCACATTCCACATCTGACCCAGATTCGACCTGTCCTGCTTCTGCTTCCCATCATTCCTTCACAGATGCAGCTACATGGTTGTAAAGTGTCAAAAGTTTACAAGTGCTCAAAAGACAAAACTGGCTTCTATTGCTTCTTTTATCCTTATTTGGTAGCAATTTGTACCCTAAACCTTAAAATATTCAGCCTCAGTTACTATTTTGCTTATGGAGAGGTACAAGGAAGAAAAGGAAAATTCTAATATTCTAATAGTCAGGCAGCGGAACTGCCACGGACAAGACAAATGCAGTTCTTTGCTTTGGAGGTGCTATCTCTAGGATCAGAGAGCCACCACAAATAAAGGTAACATCAGGGCCACCCAAAGGGATCACAACACTCTATCAACTTCACCGGTTTATATCTTATCTTTGCGTTCATATTTCCTTTCCCTGATATGAGCACATTGCCAAAAGTAATTAGATCCTTATCTTCCCCCCAGCTCCATAGAACGCTCCTGTTTAATTTAATGGACCCTGTGGTCATTAAAGACACACAGAACTCTCTTGGCCTTGTTCTCGGCATTTGAACACAAAGGCATTAAATGAAGGATACAATTAAAAGAAATAAATTATTAGAGCTCTCACTGCTGATTGTTTTCAAGCCTTGTTGTTCCTTTATTTAATTTCTGCTCTGCTTTGGGTAAAAAAGATCTCGTGCTGTACTGTTTGTGAACATTGGTATAAAGTAACATCAAAGAAACAGCTGAGATTTTCTTTTGATATAAATTTTCCTGCACTTTAAGTAATAAAAATACTGCACATTGGCACAATGCATCTTCTTTGGAGCACTCTGAGTGTCTCATAGCAATAAAAGGGATTATATATTTTCTCATGGGGAATGGCATGCACGAAGTTGATAATGTAGTAGCATTTACTGAACCCAGAAATAAATACCAATATAGCAGCTCTCAAGAGGAAGTGGTATCTTTTTCACATGTCTGTATACTGAATAATATAAAACATGACACTAAAATTTAAATTACAATTAATATCTCAAAAAAGGAAAACCCTTTTTTGAGATATCTTGTCTATTTTTTAAAGAGATATTATAGAAGTCTGAAATTAAAAAATATGAGGCTGATAATATCAGGATAAATGCCTCTGCTCCTCTCCATGTTAAGAATTGTGTCATAAAGTAAAAAATAAATTTTTTAGAAAAGAAATATAATAGGACAATTTCTTTTAGGAACTGTGGACACTGGAAGCGTTCCACTGAAATACTGCGGATTGTACCCTTAACTATTTTGGTGTTTTCAGAGATTACTGAAATAGAAATACACTGAAATCCAAAACTGTCAGTTTAAGACAACCTGAATGAAGCTCAAAGTACAATGATTATAATTTTGACTAGAACTACTTAGCTGGAAAAATATTTAAAGTCTGCTATCTGTATAGACAATGTTTAGTTATTGATCTAAAAAAGTCAAACATTGCCAAGAGAACCAATGTTTAGAGGGAGCTCATCTCTTCAGGTCAATTAGCACTATGGATTTTCAGCTGACAAAACTTTTTCTATCTGATCTGTATTTTTGTCACACATTTAATCCAAACTGCTTTTTGTACTTGAGTAGTTTTCTATTCACCTCAACAAACCACACAGGAGATTTCAAACCCATTCATCATATTTCACCTTAACCCTAACATGCTCATTTTATACCTCCAGACAACTTTTTCTGACATTGACACAAGGGTATTCTCAAATTCACCCACCCACCTTACCAAATTATTTTATTCAAGTACCTTTTTCCCCTTGCTACTTCTTATTCATTTCCCTAATTTAATTGTACTGGAAGTGAGCAAGTCAAATTTCTCAGCAGCCTTCTGTTTCATTATTAGCATCAGCTAAATTTTAACTCATTATCACACATGGCTCCCTGAATTCTCTTTATATCCACATGCAACTTCCTTATTACCCTGACCCCATTTTCATTCTTTATATTTTTACTTAATATGTCCTTTCTTTTTTTTTTTCCCCACTAAGCTTATGGGAACTCAAAACCAAAATTCAGTTTTATAAGTCTGCCATAATTGTGTTAATTGCAACTACATAGGAAAACTGAGACTTGTGATTTTCTTGCTATTTTCATAAGTGAGGTTGCTTGCAAATGCTAGTCATGTCCTTGTTTGGGTTTGTTTTTTTTTTTTTTTTTTTTTTAATGTGTACAGCACCACATTTGTTTTAATTGATTGGTTGGTACAGGGCATTGATATACCATAATCATCTATTCAAAACATCTCTGGTTGTTTTGCTGATTAAGAAGGCTCCAGGTTTACTTTGGAGATGAAGGATGCATTAAACTAGATTCCGCACTCACTGAAATTAGGGTGATTTGGTAAATGAGTGATGCAATGATTTATTATTAACAATAAAAAATGCAGAATACTTTTTGGGCTACTCAATGCTTTCTGAAGACAGAAAGGTGCTGCTTGAAATTACAGCATTTTGCTCATTGAAATTCTTTTTTTTTTTTTTTTTTTTTTTTTTTTTGGGTAGAACTTCTATATCAAGGGTTTTAAACCCAAATCTTCAAATTGCCTCCCTCATGCCTTGGGTACAACCTGAAGTGCTTTTGCAGAACTGTTTAGCAATAACTGACACCAGCAGCTTCAATTCAGGACAATGAAAACTACCAGCACGTGGCACTTACCAAAACCCTTGGTTCCTACAGCTGAATACTCACAGCTCCCAATGTGACCTGAGAAAGGACTACATGCCCAAAAATACGTCTGCCTTCTAACTCTAGCAGTTGGTCTGATGAAAATGCTATCTGCTTTTGAATATTTTGCCTAAGGTAACAACCTACACAAAAGAGACCTTGAGCACCAAAATAAAAGCCTCTGCTCCTAAGCCTAAAGAGACAGCAGCTTTTTCTGTGCTAGCACTGCACTGCACTAAGAGCCTTTCCACTGGTGAGAAACACATAGCACATAGGGCAGCTCTGCATTAGCATTTTAGTGTCCATCAGGAGGGCAGATTTCATGTCAATCTGTCAGACATTCCCATTTACTGCTCTTTCCTTCTCAGGGCACGGCAGTTTTGCAACGGCACAATTCGGCCCTCCTTCAGGTAGAAATAACTCCGGAGGTATTCTCCAGAAGGACACCCACCCACAGGCATTCCTTCCACAGGGCCCAGATTCAGGCTACTGTGAAGTCAAACCTCCTGAAATTCATACAACGTGGACATCAGCTCCTCCATTCTAGAGCTGCTGCTGCCTACGGTCAGCACCACCCGCTGACACGGATTTAACCACTGTAAGCAAGTGGCTATTCTTAATGTCTCCAAAAATCTGTGAATCCTAGAAGTCTCTTGTTAGGTACCCAGCAACAGAAGACATGTACAAATTTTGCCCTGATTAACTTAAATGTCTGCAGACAAACTGACACAGCTCTGTACAATCATCATTCCCAGAAATGAACTCTTAACCGTTGAGTAGCATCTAACTTTCTACGGGAAGATGGCAAAAATTAATTGCTAATGCCAAATTTTGGGGAAAAAAAATCTCTAACAACTGTATCAACAAGACAAAAATCACTACTTCTTTTGAGCGAGCAATCAAAAAAAAGTTCTGTTTCCTGAAATAAAGCAACATAGAGAGGTCATAGTGAAAGAAGCTACAAAGTCAGTTTTGCAGCCTGTGCTCTCGACACTGTCTGTTACAGGATATACTGTAGCTAATGGCCACAACTCGAGATAATTAAATCTAATCAAGATAAAGCATGATGCAGTAGAAAAATTGACTAAATATATATAACCACTATATTTTTCAATACTTTGCTAACCAGGAGGCATTCAATATATCAATTAGTGTATTGCCAGAAGCAATTGGAAAACACAGCTCTTAATCCAACTAGAGTAATTTACAAATGGAGGAATACTGGATTATCACTGGCACAGACATTTTGATGCTGACTTACAGCATTATTTCCTAAATTCAGTGATGTATGGGAAGCAGTTAATATTTGGAAACGAAAATGAGCATATTTCATCATAATAGGATACATATATTCTTTGACAGGGACATTATCGGTAATGGCCTCAAGCCAATATCTGGCTGTTATCTTATTTGTATAAGGCTGCACTTGAAAATCAGGAACAATAGCTGAGAGTGCATTATTTTCTTCAGTTCAATCATTTTGGTTCCTCCTCAGACACTGCATTTGTGCAGCAGATGCTCAATATGTTTACCAGAAAATTCACAAGGCCTATACAACAACTTGAATCCCATTAAAGACTCACACTGGGACTTCAGTGCTGCATCAGGGGTGACTTTCATCATAAATAATGACCTTTTTGGAGCAAGGTTTTCAACTGGAGTTATAAAACTTTGTGGGGTTTTTGTTTTTTTTTTTTAACTCACAGAGTGTAAAGCTTCCAGGTGTCTTTTCTCTGCCCAGGACTGCAGGGGCTCTGAAATATGTATGCCCTCTTCAGACATGATATACAGATGGACTGGATTATAATCCTGAGTAAATTTTAAGGTCCTCACTTAAAGAAATGTAGTTTAGACATGCCTGCAGTTTATAATATGCAGAGGCGAAATATTATTTTAATTTTTTCTTCTTTTGCCAGGCAGGATTCATTTTAAACTGTGAACATTTTTATGGTGCTGGCTGATTTCTCAGCATCTGTTTTCTGTGTTTCATCCATTCTGAATGGCTTTCTCCCCATATTTACTTTACAGGCTGATCTCTGTATTACACCCATCTCTCCCACTTCAAATCTACTGGCAAGAATAAGGGGATATTTTAAGAAATTTTAAGCTTTACACGACTCCCTGATGGAGTCAGATTAGCCTTTCACTTACACAGTCTAAATTAATTCTGCATAAGCCTCCCCCAGCAAAACCACATCTTTATTCCACCATCCTATCCTATCTCTGCGCTGTCAACTCACCAAGTGCTGCAAACATAGTGGAGAAGTTAATTAAATTCAAACCCAAACCCAGTAATGTATTCAGAAATTCAATCCAGGACATTACATAACCACCTATGTAACATGTGCACAGCAGCTGAAGTCATAACAAAAGGAACACGGCCACTTTGGGCCTTTTTGGCTCAAATTCAGATTGCAAATCTGCAAATGAGCAGGAGTAGGAATAACTACAAATTAGGAGCCCAGTTTATCCAGCTGAAGAATAGGCAGTTGTGCATAATCAGAAAAAAATTACAGTGGTATTATGTAATATGCCTATAATTGAAGGGAAGGGTATACTCTTATCAGAAAACTTCCACTTTGAGCCGTTACTACACTTTCTTAGTGTTATGAAATTCAGATATATATATTCTTTGACAAAGGTGAATTCTAGTGAAATTTTTAGAAAGCTGGAATAGCAACTAACCACTGATTATTTTTCTGGAAGAATTTTCATTCCCACAGGCCTTTGAAATTACTGGTACTATGGCCAGATTTTATGCCTGTCCCAGGTTGTTTACAGCTGAAATGTGGGCTTTTTCCTTGAGTAATAACTCTCTTTCTAGATCAACTATCTAATAAGCAGACTATTTTACATGACAGGAACATCACACACTATAAAATCGTTCTCTTTGCACTTGACCCCTGACTTCCAGAAACCTAGAGCTAAGTTTAGCCTTTATCTCTCCTCAGCTTTTGTTTTGTATAGTTTGATACATTAATTTTCTTAAAGGGAAATTCAAAAAAGCGAGACTGATGTGTATAAGGCAGATGGTATTCAGTGCTTTAGTTTGTGAGCACTTTTCAGTGAAGTCTCCCTCTTAAACTAGCCTTTCAAAGTGTCCAGGGATACATGATGTACATGAAGGAAACTGAGATGTTCACTAAGAAAGAGGGTAAAAAGCAGGTAAAGAATCTGCTGTTCTCATGGGAGAGGAAAAAAAACAGAGGCAAAATTACTTTATCCCAATGAAGAAAGCAGTAAGATCTTACTCTATGAAATAAAGAGATTGTTGCCATGGTACCAGCAAGATTTTTTTCCTTCACTTGTATGCACACACATGAACCTCTTTTTGACAAATTGCAGCAGACTGCACCTTCAAAATTGTAAATGCACAAGGAAAAATACTTTCCATACCCTCGCTCACAGTATTTTAAATAAATATTTGCATTACACTTAGATGAAATCAGACAGGTAATCATCTCTTGCAGATCTCTTCCACAACAAAGCAACAAACATTTTACTGACACTGAAATGAACATCCTCAGAAGATGTGACGTAACTTCAGGCACTGATTTCTGAGCCATTCCCCAGGGAATATGGATTTCTCAAGGGATGGAAATTCTCCTAAATTGAACAAGTCTTTTTCAACAAATATTCAACCGGCTTCAATTTTTTTACCTGGGATGACTTGGAGCCACATTCTTCATGTTCCTATTGTTATTATTATTACTCTTTGGCCTAAAATAGTGTAATCTTACGTTCCAGTCTATTTGCCTTCATGGAACGTACAACATTCTGTGCGAGCTTCCCGAAGTGCTCTGAGCACCCCACTCTTCTTCAGGAGTTCTGGGAAAGTCAGACAGTTAGTCAGGGCTGGTGTGAAAAGGCACTGTTCCATCTCCATTGCACTTTAAAAGGGTAGGCGTCCTTTTCATGCACAAAGATTTCACACCAGTCCTTAATGTGAGTACAAGCACTGATTTTATATAATGACATTAAACCATCCTGCACCTACAATTGGTCCTTGCAGAGACTGTAAATTTAATGAGAGACATTTTGAAGACAAGAGGGACCACCTACTAACACTCAGATAATCTGTGTTCCTGCTTAACACGACATCCACTGTCCCATATATCTACTTTATAGATAGTGAAGAAATGTATGCTCTCAAATAGACCACTGGTTCGCCAAAGATCACTAAAAAAGTCACTAATTTTTGAATAAGGTCTTACAAGAGCTTTTTTAATAATAAAAACTCATTGAAAAACATGAGCAGTGGCAATTTCACTAATGGCATGCACACTAGTAATACAATTTCCCAGTTCCCAAAGGAAAGTCCTTCCTTCATAAATCCTCTCAACACACGTGTTGCCACAGCTGGAGCTTCACAGGGGGGATTCATGGTGGGTTGATTGCCTAGTATGACCTGAAAATCTTTTCCAGGGGCAACACTGTCTTGAGCACAGTCCCTCAGTCTGACAACGTGGCCTACATTTACTGGTTATGTTGAGGCTGAAGCTGGACAATATTTGAATAGGAAATCAAGCTATCCAGGCAATGCTGTATAAGTGACTTGTCCCTGAGTGGACACAGTTTGAAACTTCACATTCCCCCTGCAAAATCCATGGCCTTTGTCTGCAAAGCAGAGATTTCACCTTCCAGGGCTCTTTACTTCACACTTTTCCCAGCATCACAACACCCTTAGAATAAGCAATGGGAGACAAGACAGCTCACAACTTTACACAGTCATATCAGACTTGTTGATCTTGGAGGTCTTTCCAGCCTTAATGATTCCATGATTCTTTGGTCAGTTATCAATCCAAGCCCCATCATTTCACCACCCCCCCTCCCCAAAGTGCTAAAGCCACCCATTTTGGGATGGATGAACTGCGCTGGACACAGATCTGGAACACACATTCTTCCCATCTCCCTTTCAGCAAACAGGCAACAGTGAAAACAGATGCAAAACTGGGCTTTGCTGCTTTCTTTCTAACAGGCTGCATGCTACAGACTGGCAGGAGAGATTATAAATAGAACAGAGCTTTTTTTCTCATTACAGTGATTTTAATGAGAATGATAAATGGGTTCAAATAAAACCATTCAGGCTCCAGTGATAAGATCCCTATCTGTATCCAGCCCAACTCTATGATGTCCTTATCTTCCCTGAATGCAATGAAATTTATGGCAATTTTAAAGGATCAATCTTAGTATATATTCTCTATTCTGTGATTTCTCCAGTACAGGAAAACTCCCCTAACTTGATCTTCATTATGACCACACTTCCAGGTATTTCTGCTCCCAAATGATAAAATAGTTACAGATTAACGTATACATTGTTCTGTGCATGCACAAGACACTTATCTCTTCATTGTTGTTTGCTCCTAAAACATCAGAGGTCTTCTGTTATGACTTGTACTGAGATGAATAACGTAATTAAACAACACCCAGGAGAGAGAAGAATAAAAAATGCCTGAAGAACAAACTCATTTGGTTTTCAGATTTTTTTTTTTAAGACTGCCAAACTTTAAGAAAGCTGCCAAAGACTGCTTCAGAAGGAATACAACAATCATCAACACAAAGCTTAAAAGTGAAAAACAGATAACTAATCCTGAAACTTTTATAATGGAAAAAAAATCTATCAGAAGGTTAGAGACAATTGGAAGTTCCCCAGTTACCTTACCAGCACAGGGAAGGCACACATCAAAGTGAAAGAAGAGCAGGCTAAAACCTCAGCAATTACAAGGTGGAGGCAAAGATTTTTGCCCTGTCATAATTCTCCTAGAAACTGTCTGCATTCCTTTATGTTTTTCCTGATCCCAGGAAAAAAAAAGAAGTAGAACAGGTCTGCAAGACTATGTTGTCACCTTTAAAGAATCAGAGTATCCATACAGCTGTGTGGATTCTTGAGAATATATCTCAGTATATCTAATGTTTATACTCATAGTTACTTGTGAAAATGTTTATCTGAGAACATTTAAAGGGTCTTGACCCTTGAGATTACGTCAGTTGGTTGGAGCATGGTGCTAATAACACCAAGGTTGTGGGTCTGACCCCTGTACAGGCCATTCCCTTAAGAGTGGGGCTCGATGATCCTCATGGTTTCCAACTCAGAATATTCTGTGGAAATATTCACACAATACATGTTCTTTTTCATGCCTTTTTGGGGGAGCCTGGTTTATGATTCCTTCTGAAAGAGGTGGGATATGCAGCCATGCTGCCAGAACACTATTTCACTGAGGGTCTTATACAATATCCTTGTAGTCTTGGTAAGTGGCAGAAACGGTTCCAAAAGTAAACGTGACCTTACAGATTACAACTGAAACCAGCAACGAATAAATGTGAGTGCCACCAACAGAGTCATCTGAGTATTTCACCCAGTATGCTCCATGACACTGCTAAATCCTAGCAAGGGAGCTAAAATGTCTCTTTTTCCCTCTCCTCCTCTCTTCCTGTGCCTGATTTCCAGGATTACACTTCCCTGCTGAAAATCTACCTGATTTAAGGTAATAACAACTTCATTGTTTCTTGGTGTATACAGGGAAGACTGGAGGAGAAACTAGACCTTTCCAGGCTTAATATCTTACCCACTGCTGTCTATTAGTGGAGACAATAAGACACAATAACACAGCTGTCCCTTCAGCCCTGAGTTCTTATAGTTTAACCACTGGGTCTTATGTGCTAGCAAAGTTTTCCAGTGATATGAGAGCTTCTCTGTCCCTAACACCTGATATGACTTTTTGGCATAGCAAATTTTGCTCTCCTCTCCTCTTTTTCCTGTTAGGTTTGTCAGTTTTTTTAGCATGTGTCCATTTTCTCTGACCTCATGACTAGATACAAGCTAAGTTTTTATGAAAACAGAAGCCTGAATGTTTACTGCAGTATTTACCCAGCCCTTTTTCCTCTGAAGAATGAAGTCTGTATCATGCATTGCTATTTGGATGAGATTCCCCCCCTGCAGACTCACCTAAACATAAAGCAAGAAAATAAACATTAACAGAAACCTTCCAATTTGAGCCCCCAGCAAGCATCAGGCTCTCTAAAGCACTCCCTTTAAGTAAAAAAAAAAAAAAACTCACAGCCTTTTTCATTAAGGCTGGAATTAGGGAATGAAAATATCTCCACTTCTCTGCACTCCAGGAAGGCCCTCAACCACCTCTTCATTCCCAAGATGGATAATGATTCCTGCACGTACCACATGTATGCATGAAAGTGCTTCAGGATGAAAAGTGCCACATAAATGTAAGCTGCTATTAATTATGGCACTCGAAGGAGTATTCAGATACCTTAGTTTCTCAAACCAAACCTACATTAGCATCACTATAAGTTCTAAATTTCATTTTCTCCCTATCCTTTTATTTGCCATTCTGTCAACAAAGAAATACAAATTCACCATTCCAACACACCTCTGCACCTAAATATATTCTCCCTGTTGATTCAGCTGCAACAATGGACTAATGTATATATTATTCCTAGAGTTCAGCTGAGGCTGATGTGAGGCTCAAAAAGGAAAATGAGAAAAAATTAGTTTGGATTTTTTGTCTACATGCAAATATAGACATTTTTCAACATGGAAGCGTAAGTACCAAGCAGGGAGATCAGGAGTGAACCTCTTACACACAGACAAGTGCCACTTGGGCTAAACTCTAGTACCAAACCCAGCCTAGCAGAGTCACAACAGTCCTGCCTGCCCAAGCCCCATCCTGTTTCTGACAGGGCTCTTTAAAGCATCAGAACTGGGAGACCCGGAGGAAAAGAAACCGAAAGAATCAAAAATCCATTACTCACACTTGACCAAATGCCTAAATTAAGGGGTTTTAAAATTTTTATCCTCTAATATTTTGTAGATTAACCTGAAGCGAATGAAAAATTGATATCACTTATTGGGCTCCAATTTATCTTATGTTGCGTTAATACAAGATGTAGAAACAAGATTGACTAGATTATTTCTTAATGGCATGAAAAACAGTAGATTTCTGAGGATATAAGCCAAGGTTGAGAAAATTCCTTCCCTGAACATTTCTGTTAAAATTATTTCTAGTCAGGTTTGTGTGTGGCAAAAATAAAGAATTTTTTACTATTGTCAGTCGTCACTCATCCAGAACTACTTATGAGGACAATTCATTTTGCAGCCCATGCTAGCAGAACTTTTAATTCGCTGGGTAGCAGTCTATACTTTTACAGATAGAGAACACATTTAATTTCTTCCTTTTTGGCCAATATTGATAAAGTGCAAAACCCACCTTATTATCTCTGTAGATCTGCTCTCACAGAAAATTACAATTCAGACACCAACAATAGTCTCTAGATAAAAGGCTTCTGCAACTCAGGATGTTGTCTGTCCCTCTCAAAAACCAGAGAATGTGGTGTCCTCATTCACTCTAAACACCCTGGGTGATTCGATTCAGCTGTGATTACAGCTGTGGAGTGGAAGCAGCTGATAAAGATTAAGAGGTGGAGTTTTACCATGTGCAGGGTTTCAGTGGGCCTAGCTGTGTTAAATGACTTGCAAAAGCCTATCAGTGAGTGAGGAGCACCTGTAGTCAAGAAGAACTCACATTAAAGCAGTTTTGTACTACAGTTGTCAAGTAAGTTTTACCTAAAGCTGAACTACACCACCCAGACACCCAAAGCACTGACTTCTTGTTGTTCTACCAGTACCTGTTGCATTAAAGGGTATAAATTTAATCATACTGGCGTTTCCTGCTTTAATTTGCAAAGGATTAGTTTGTTTTATTTCTTCCTAAACTCTCTAAGATTTTATGGTGCTCTAATGAGTAACTAAAAAGCATTCAGACTTGTTAAGCCTCTGGCAGATGTTCTTTAATAATATAATTATTCTTGGTCTTTTCAGATACTAGACAATTGGGACTATATTTTGTGCTCTGGCATGCAGTCCTTCTTAGAATTTAACTATATTGCCTTATGAAGTTCCTGTGTTGATAATCAACACCTTAACTGTTGCTCATTATATTTTTGATTTTTACAACCATAGCCACACTGTATTGATATATTCCTGTAGATATATCAGTTGCCTTCACCTCTTCTTCCTTTACACTACCATGCTGCTGCCTGTTCAGAAATAGGAATCCTTTCTGATAGCACAAGCATCACATACAGTTGTATCTCACAAAAATACATCCATAAGTTTGGGGAGGAAGGGTGGCAGACACACAGGACAAGAGAAACATGATAAAGCCAAGTATACCAAGATGGCAAAGATGAAAAGACACAGTCTACTCTAGTATTTTTACCACAACCATAAATTTCTCTGCCCGAGATAAAAACCCCAATGCTTTTGGGATAGAAAACATAAACAGGGCGTCTGTTGTTC
>JAWWES010000168.1:3863552-3886725 GCA_035583135.1 Lophotriccus pileatus
CACTTGGAGGACGATGGACTTCAGTTATTCAGTAGTAACATAAACCATTTATCCAGAAGACAAGACACCTGGGTACATTCACCCCTTCAACAGGAGGGACTTCAATCAATATCCTACTGCCACACATGGCACATAATGACTGGCTAATACAGTCGTCCTCGATCCCTTCCACAGAAGATGAGCTACTGTGAGGCCGTAAAATCAAACTTCAGAGGACCAAAGCAAATGTAGGCTCACAGGCAGGTCAGTCGGCAGGAAGAAAATCAAAAGGCCTGCATTTTGTTCCCATGATCACTTGTATACTTTAAATCACCCAGTCACTGGATAAAGAAAACAGAAACCATACTATGAGTAAGCTTCAAATTCAGGCAAAGCATACAGTTGCCCAGCTGACAGAAGGTAGTAAATTGTACTCCAGTCTTGACCTGAGGGACACTTATGCATGCCACTCAGAGACTTAGAAGTGGGGAACACCTGCCCCTTGCTTTTGGACCACAGCAGGGCCAGGCAGGTGTTCCAGGTATCCCCCTCTTTCTTCGCTTTTGCAAACTCCTTAGTGTTTGTGTTCAAAGCCCTCAAAGATGCTCTGCTTCTGAAAGTAGGTGTTGCTAGGGTTTTATGGGTACTGGGAAATGTTTCCTAGCCCTGGGCATCTAAATTCCAACTGTGTCCTACAGACAAAGAAAGAGATATTGTTGTCTTCTCCCCTGTGACCTTTTAGGGTTTGCTGAATTCAACAACCTGCTCAGCTCAGTAGGGAAGTAGGAATGGAGTGATTAGTATCATTACTGCCGAAGCATCACCCTTTATGTTCCTCTCTTCTCCCTGTTTTTCTTACTTATTCCAGTTTCTCACATTCTTTGTCTTCAGCTTTCATTACAGCTAAAAGGCTGGTGGCTCACAAGGAGGATTATTATGTCTGTCTCATTCTGAGTCCTAACAGTGAAAAGTAAATTGCAGAGAAGTTAGCAAACAACAGAGGCCTTGATATTAGCTTTAATTTTAAAAAAAGCTAACTCTTCTACTAATTAATTAGCTAGGGATTCTTAAAAATATGAGGAAAGAAAAGCTTTTCTTCAGGGTAAAATGCTGGACTGCAGCATTTCATTACAAAACACAAATATGAACCTGGGAGGAATTCATTGTCAGGTGTATTTGAAAAGGATTGTAGGCACCCAGGGAACGTTTCTGTTTGTTGGTTTAATCTGCATCCAATTTCCTCCTAAATCTTAAACCTCTTCAGTGCAGTCTTCTCACACAATGTGGAGTGTGATGCATGCCTTGCACATAATTTTACCCTGGCTCAGGCTTTGAACTGGCTGCTGGTGGTAATGGGATCTGGAGCTCTCGTGTGTTCTTCTATTTCCAACTGAAACTAGGAGATGGGAGACTGAAAGCAGTTACTCTTTTGGCTCTCTGTGTTTTGTGTCACTGAGGTTTGAGTTTCTCCTTTAATACTGGAGAAAACCCTGTGAAGTAGCACAATCTGCCCTGACTCCATACTCTGCCCCAGCACTGGTGAGCGTCAAACATAAGATGCTGCACTGGATGGTCCTAACAACGACTGCTGTTATGCTTTTTATGCTTTTCTGAAGTGTCAGTAGATCATAAACACCTCACATTGCCACAGTCACCCTTAAATTGTACTTCTGGTTGATCTCAGTTGAAAGGCAAAGCCTGATATTCTTCCTGTCATAAGAAATGCAACTGTACTTGTCACCTCAGTGAAAATTGCATTAGGTCTTAACACAGAAAAAAGCAGAATGAAAAACATCATGTGTTTTCTCCTTCTCCAAGGTTATCTTCTCGATCAGAATCAGGTTTTTCAAAGTACAACAAACTCCATCTGTTTTCTGCTACCCAAGAGAAACAAAAGAATACTGGTGCTGGTCATAGAAGCAACAATTCCTTACTCACCAGCATCACTCCTGAGCGGCTGGCATAGGGATCAGCCCTTAGCTTCTGTGTCAGCTGTAAGACCATAAAACATGGGCAGCCAAAATCCCCTGCAGGAATATTTATACCTTGGGTAAGAAGGAAATATCATTAACCAAACTTTATCCCTGGGTCTGTAAAAAGAAACTATATTTCTACCAGTAAGATTTACACATAAAGCTCCAAGGGCAAAATAAAGCTGCTAGATGGCATTTTACTGTAGAGCTGTGATTATTCACATTGTTATACCCAAATAATTGCAGATTAACATATTGTAGAACTGTGTAGTGAGTAAGTAAATCCTACTTTTCAGCCAGAACAATTCCACACTAAGATGCTTCCTGATGAATACATAAGCTAATTCTGCAGTCAATGAAACTGTGACATGATGTTGAAATATCAGCCCAGAGTCTTTTGGACAGCATGCAGAAGAAATGCAATGGGTTATTTATTTGGTATTCGATATTCTTTTGTTATGAAGCTCATTTTGTACTTCTTTCCAATTAGATGGGAAAGGTTCACACAAAGTCCAATCTGTGTTTAAATTACGTTATCTACATGTTCATAGGATGGTTTTTTGCCATTTACGATGCTAACTGCAGGTGTCAAAGAGCCAGGCTCTGGCATTCATCATCAGTCTGCACACAAGGGCCCAGTTTCTGAGCTCAGCTGTACAGTATAAATGTAAAAGCTATTACCTGTCTCAACCCCAAAACTTTCCCATAATAAGGATTCAACGGCCTTTGTTCACCAGCCTTTGCCACAGTCCCTTAATCTGACACTCAGAATGGCAGAAAACAGAATGACCCCGATGGTATACACAAAATATCAGCTGGGGCTTAGGGTAAATCTTGGTCCTAATGAACTTGATGGCAGCATTCCCACTGATTGCAGTGAGACCCGACGCAGACTGTGACAGCTGCATGTAACCCAGAGCAGGCTGGTAACAGCCCTTCAGCTCATTGTACCTCTTTGGAAACACACAGAGGCTTTCACAAGTCCTTTTGTCCACTCCAGCAACTCAGAGATTTCAAATTACCCCAAGGCTAATGCTTAGGAGCACAGATACAACTGATTGTACTTCTCTGCTGTATAAGAAAAATAAAAATGAAATGTTCTTTCAAGATTCTCTCTCAGATTAATATTTCATGAACTTTCTAGACTGCTAAAATTCTAAAAATTACTAGCATTGCCAAAATCAGTTCAATTTGAAATGTTTTGCAATGCAGTTTAAAAATAAAGAAAAACATTCATTTTCAGTTAAACAGAAAGTAATTTTTAATTTAAAATGTTTATATGTAATATGTATATGTATATATATATAATTTATATATTTATATATTAAATATATATATATTTATTTTTTTTCATTTTTGACACGAGCTTACTGGGACAATGCTTATAAAAGTCATTGAAAATTCATTTCCCAAAAATAGTTTTATTTAAAAAAAAAAATCTTAGCTCATTGTTTGTAGATTTGACCTTTGGATAGCATGAGGTTGGCACAATGGGTTACAAGCTGCTTCTGGACTCCTTTCCAAAACAAGTGGTTTGTGGTGATCTAAAAACATCTCAAGATGAAAGAGAAATAGGTTTAGTAACCCCAGGTGACAGAATTGCTCCTGCTGTCATGCAGCTACTGGACTCTAATCGAGGGGCAGTTCAGGGCTCCTGAGACGAAACAGATACTGAGAATGGATGTGCCTTTCAGTGCTTTCCCCTCTGTTGCACTTGCACAGAGCAATATTCAGGATTTCCTCCTTGCTCTTTGTTTTTCCTGCCAGCAAAGTGGTTTAGTATTGCTACGCTGAGTCCCAGCACTCCATAGGGTTACCTAATTATGCCTACAAAGCATGAATTTTACCTTCTTTCCCTACTGTACCTTTGCCTTTATAGCCCATTTCACAGGTGTCTGTTCAGTGGGAAGAGCAAGGTCAGAGTCTTCTGTGTTCTTTGAACAGGGTAGCACAAAGCCATCGCGTTTTTCCTTGATTTAATTACCCACTCTATGAGGAAAGCTGCCGCACAGGTTCTCTTCCTGCTACTTTGTTTCACTTGCTACTTGGGGCCACTGAACCGGCCGTGTCGGATGTGCCTCCAGGCAGCTCTGGCCTGCTGAGATCTTTTTTTGACGCCCCGAGAAGCACTGATGAGTTTTCATACCCCTGCGGCAGCGCAACCTGCCTCCTTGGCAGCTAAAGACGGCACTGCACGGCTCGGCCGCTCTCCGCTCCCGCGGTTCGCGGAGCCTTTTCCTGGCACGTTACTGTCAACAGGTGTGAGGACGCTCTAAGAGGCCCGTGGTAGCAGCCTGTAAGACACTAACTGCTTAAAGGAGCTGCTCTTCCCGAAGAAATGACGCTTGCATTGTCATGCAGGCTGCTGATCATTGCCTGGCACCTCTGCGCTCACGGCGGGAGTCCAAACAACTTGTGACAAGGCGCTTTGCCATCTCAGCAGATGGACATGAGCATAAGCAGCTTAGGGACTAAAGTCTGCATATCAAGCACAGGCATTGAGGGCATGATTCCCAGCCAAGAATGCTGCAACTGCTGTTTATCTTCTGCTTACCAACCTAGAGTTGTTTATCTTCTCTTCCCAACCCAGAGTTCAGGGAATATGTCATTGCTAATTAAGACCTGGGCTGGACTCAGTTTCGAAATCAGAAAATACAACTTGTGCAAAACAAGTGTCTGTCTGGCTTGAATTGAGCCACAAGTCCTAAGAGAGGCTGAGGGAGTTACCCAGGATGAAATCCGGACCAAAATGATACCTCAAAATTCTGCTATTTCATCAGACTCAGGAAAAGGATAAGTGAAGTGTGAACACAGAATATATAGGTGGATTCATGTTTTCCTCAAAAGAAAAGGTAAAATGTGGCATCAGGAAGGTGTGCAGTTGGAATGGGGAAAAAATGGGCTCAATATGAGAAAAAATCCTGACTGTAAATTGCATGAATTTACAGAATAATCTCAGAAAGGCATGCTTAGGGGCATTTTTATTTGGCAGTTGTAATAATGAAAGAAAAATGTTCTTCAGAAGCAGAAGACAATACTGTATTCACTGTGAGAAAACCCAGATCACCTAAGGGATATTTTCTTCTCTCAGTTCCCTGCGTCAGATAAGATTTTGTTTCCTGAGGTACAATGGTACTACAAGTCCTAGAATGCCTTTGAAAGCCTAAACTAGCATTAAGTGTTTCAGAGACCTTGTCCGTGTACAGAAAAGACATGAAGCAGGAGATTGGGCGATATATTATTTAAACCATGACGTGACATGCTTCTGCTCATTGGAGACAACTGCAATATCAGATGACAGGATAAAGGACACGCTAAATATATAGTGGAAATTTATTAAAACTGGATTTTGGTCTTGCCATTGTTTTCTGAGTTTCAGGCCAAATATTCATGAAATGTCATAAAATCTGCTCCCCCTTCTTTACAGTTTTAGTATCAAAACTGATTTTTAATTAAGGTAAGAAGAGATGTCAGGCATTTGCTTTTCTGACAAAAACCAAACCGGAAATAGGTAGAAGGAAACCAAGTAAATACAAATGCAAAACTAAAACTAAAAGGGATTCACTGCATGACACTTAACTGACTACTTGAAACACAGTACCCTAATAGGAAAAGCTGGCCCAAAACGTAAAACCCTGACAAAAAAAAATTCACAAACCAGGCACAGTAAATCTCAGATCTGATGTAACCTCATTCAGGTCATTATCCACACACTATAAGTAACAGGACCATGCATTTTACATTATTTAATTGTATGGGTTTTGTTTTTTTTTTACTTATACCCATGAAACAATCTTCATCAGGTTAAGGCTGAAAGACATTTTGCTTGTGTGGAAGCTGGGATACAGGGAACTCATAAATGTTACTTAAAACTTTACAGATCAATATAGCCAGACTAATAAGTTTCTATATATTGTATGTTGCTTTTATCACGCACTGAGATCAAGAAGTTAGCATCTTATGTTCTCTTCCTCTTATAGTGGAGCTTAGAAAAGGAAGTTTTGCTCACAAGGGAGCAAAACTGAAGAATGACCACAGTTCACACAGACAGGTGCAGCATATTCCAACACCCTTCTCTGATGATGCAACTAGATAAATTGTATCAGTTCAGATTGTTCTCCAGCCCTATGCAAAAGGACAGATGGGATTCATTTGTCATCACCAAAATGTCTTCCCACAGTTCTACCAGCTTTCTGGAACAGTGTAGTCCTGACCACTACTTTTATTATCATTACACTTGTAGCTATATCAATATTTGAATTTGACTTCTGTCAGAGCACCTCTACTTGTGAGAAAATACCTTTGGTAGTGTCACAAAAATGTTACAAGGTCATCACATCCCCTTGCATTGTTTCATGTGATAATGTAAATATTCTGTGTTGCAAAGTAAGTAAATCTGCAGTTTTGCCCTTGTGTGCACTTTTTTGTACTGTAACTATTCCAAGCCTAAATCAAAGCACAGTGAAGTTAGAATTTGCTCAAAGAAAAAAAACCACTTTTTTTTATTTATCACACTTCACGTCTCTGAGTTTTCATTTGAATAACCCAGTGACCCAGAGTCACCCATGAATGTCAGCTGAACCATTCCACTCATTTTCTCAGACTGCTTTGCACTGCAGCCAGAGCCCCTCACCACACCAACAAAGTAAATTAAATGGACATTCTTTTCTTACTTATAAGGTGGAGGTCAGCTACCAGGTTGAAGATGATGCATTAGTCTTGTCTTCTCTGCTAGCTGGCAGAATATCTAATTCTGGTTTGGAAAAAAAATGTAGAAAGACAAATGTAGGGAAGACAAAACCCTGAAGAAATAACCAGTAAGCAGCACTAGATAATACAGCAGCAATGAAGATGTCTGCTGCTGAATCATGCTGCTTTCACAGAATCACACAGCATGCTGAGTTGGAAGGGACCCATAAGGATCACTGAGTCCAACCCTTAGTCCTGTTTTCTTCTGTTTCACCTTTAGCTGTTTTCTCCTCTTCCATGGTACCACAAGCAGTGCAGGGGGGGGATGAAGTATCTCAAAAAGGGTGTCCAAAGATGCTTAAACTGCAGATGCCTTAAGTCCTCCTCATTCCCTCTTCCAGCATGGTTAGCCCACAGTAACTCCTGTACACTTTTCACATGGTAACCAGGGGAAAAAAAACAGAGGGAAAAGAGAAAAGTAGAGGCAATAATCTTTCCTTGGGCCTCCCCACGCTCCTGAGAGATGTATTTCAAGAATTCATTCTGTGTTATTGGCGAAGGAGCACAAGAAGGTGCTTTTTGGAAGCAGCTGTTTTAGGAAACAGTAAGCACAAGGATGCATTTGAAATGTGGCCCTGACCTACCCTGTCCTTTACATTGTGCAGGAAGATGCTTTTATCTACGGCAGATCTACAGCTTTTAGCCCTTTCCTGAAAGAAGGGGTCTGTGACCTGTCTTTGAAATAGCTAAGCAGGGACTATTCTTTTCCTTTTAAAACACAGTTGAAAGGGGAGATGATGAAACAGCATCAAATAAAATATGAATCCTTGGAGCAGAACCCAACCTATCCAGCTGTAACATAGTGCCCCACCTTATTATCTTACTGGCCCAATGAATCCTGAGTTCATTTCTATTCAACAATCTAGGTTCAACGGGATGGCTGAAGAGCCATACCCCATCATACCCCATTAACCATGGACACCTAAACGAGGCAAGAAAATGGGGCATGTGGGTCTCAACCCTGTGAGATGGGAAAGAAAGGTGAACATAATTCTTTTGCAATTACAGGCTACCACATAAAAAGGAAATGGCAGGGTGAAACTACATTCCCTCTAAGGGAAAATAACAGACAGTACTGCATTTTGCCCAGTCTTTCCAGTTCATGAGGCACTTAACTAGCTGGAATCCCTTTCGAGATTTAATCACAGGGTTATCTAATTACTGGATCTAGAACATGAAGCCCATGAATCCTGAGTTATGAATTCATTGCTACTTTAACTTGAACAAGGGTGAGTAAATCTGAACTCTGGAAGAAGAGGGAAACCAAACCAACAGTTCACGTAGTTTTATGCCCTGTTCTTGGTGGTTGTCGTTATGGGTTACGTGACACAGAATAGGATAGAAGAGGTGTGAGAAATTCCAGCTGAAAATTCTGAATAGCAGGCTCAGTAAGAAAATCCTGGCTTAAACTCAGGATTAATATGTCCCGAAACATAATGATTTATAATAATTTAAATATTGTATTCCATTACAATGTGTCAGGTTTTTCAGTTTTAGTTCTAGTAGTTGGGTAGTACTGAACTGTTTCAACTCATACATTTCTGAACAAGACCTCATTCCTATATTGATTATACTTCACTAACATGAGTTAATCCAATTGAGAAACAGGCTGTTCTCCATCTGCCACCAACAAATGTGATCTAATACATTAATTATATTAAACCCCTATCCTTGACAAGTTTTTTTTATATGCTGCTAGAGAACCATTAACACTGTGTTTTCCAGTTAAATTTATTTTGGCTCACGGTCTGGTCTAATACTCCAACCCACCCTAACTACAGCCTGGTTTTGAAGAGCAAGCCATTAGTTTTCTGTTTAACAGCTGTCTGCTTCAGTTTAGATTTCCTAAGTCAGACGCAAATCCCTCATATTGCCTCCATTCTTCTTGACTGCTCTGCTCAGATAAATTTCCCCATGACCACCATCTCCCTTATGTTTCCTAAACCAGAAATGAGCAGGGATTTGCAACAGAAGCAATAGGTCTTCAGACTGAATGGTCTGACACAGGCAGACACACAAATGGTTTTTGTCTCCTGTTCAACACTCCCTAGTGTCTGGTAGAACTGATTTCTTCCCACACTTAATTCCATTCTTCTGGAATTGTGAAAAGTCAGTGGCTTTGATTAGATATTTTGTCCAACAGATTCTGATGAGGTACAGAGCTGGGTGGATATTTGACTAGTCCTGCATCTGAGCTCCAGCAGAAACAGCTCATTAGTTCAGCTTATATTTTTCAGCAGAAAGAGCAGGATGAGATGTCATGAGGCTGTTCCGGATTACATGCGAGGTTTCTGACCTAATTCACTTTCCTTTTTCCTTCTTCTCCCCCCTCCCTCCAGTAAATCCAATATCTGACTTGCATAACTACGTTGAAAATTATAAATACCTCTTGTACAAAGCACTGTGAAAAGTCATTGCATCACAAGCCTTACAAAGAGATGCTGAAAAAGATCTTTCATTAAAGGTGTATAAGGTGCTAAATGAATCTACAGAGCCATACTCAGAGACTCATATATTGCACGTACAGGGAATGAGATTATATAAAGTTTGTGCCTGGCAATCTGCTACTTAAATGGAACATTAATGTAATAGAAAGCATCTGCTTCTATCAGCAAGGCTACCATCAAAAACTGTATAGAGTAATCTCTGGCTGTTAATAGCATTTCACAGGAATCACCACAGACAGCACAGAAAACATATCCACTGCAGCAATATCCAGCAATATCCAATGGATAGTCCTTCCTCTTCAACGAATATAATGCAAAATTAGGAAGGTCAGCACTTGAATTTTATTCTGTATCTCAGATCCCCAAAATATGAGTGTAGGGTACCAATCTGATCCATGTTTTCCATTTTATCTCTCACCAACACTGAGATCTGGTACTAAGTATATGAGGAAGGAAGAAATGTTCCCAGGCATGGAGTGTGGTTTTGCCCTCTTATGCTAATGATATGGAATTTAAGTTGTACTTAATGGATTAAGATGAGGAAATTAAATTGAAGTTTACAAGCCAAATCCTTAACTGGTGTAAGTCCCATGCAGTTCAGACTTAAATAACACCAAATTAACAATATAAACTGCCATGGAGTAAAAACAATCACAGTAAGAGGGAAAACATTACTTAGCTATGACATTTCACTGACTAAATAAAATATCAGGTTTCAGCAATTTTAGCAATGGCAAGGCTTCAAGTAGTAGTTAGCAAGATGCTTCTGAAAAAAAAAAATTATTATTTTCTATTCTCTTTGTGTCTGAAAGAGACTTTTTTGTCTTGTGTTGTTTCATCTTCTTTCACTTCAAAACCCAACCAGAAAAACACATGATGTCTGTAGAGCTTCCTTTAGACTTCATCAAGAATAGTGGATAAGGGCCTTTCTGACCACCCTGATGCTGGAATTCCTTTCTCCATATTCCCTTAAAAGTGGAATATGTGGATACTTCACACTTAAACCCCACTGTTACGCACAACAGTGACACTCCCTTTCTCACAGACAGGACCTAAACAGCATGTTCTGAGCATGTTCAACCCGATCGAAAAGAGGAGAGGAACTCTCCACAAAGTCGTCAGAATATTTGTTTAGGAACTTGACAATCCAGATCAAAAAGCTTAACCACATTACAAAACTTGGACCTATCAAACTTACCAGCACGACAGTATCCCACTGGAAACCACAAGATAAGTTGCTCTCCATCTTCCCTTGTGGAGCTCTTCTTCTTTGCACAGAAAAATTAAAAAAAAATTGCTATTAGTTTGAGACAGATCCTTGGAATTCAAAAATTAATTAAGTCCTTGAGAAAATTAATATTTGTTTTCTAAAAGCAGCAAGGAGCTGGGGAGGGCCATGAGAGACAGGGAGCTCCTCAAAAGCACTCACACCAGGGCTGCCCCTCTGCTGGCCTTTTCCCAGCTCCTGGATGTTTTGCCCTTTCTGCATGTTGACTTATAAATCCATTTTTAAGGTAAATATTAGATGCAAGTGACAGAATTAATAATCTTATCTCTGGCTTGTGAACTCAGCGAGCCCTCTGAGTGTGCAAAGTCAGGAATTACAGCCAGTGCTGCAGCAACAGAAATCCCCTTGAGCATCTCCTCTCAGTGCCTCAGTCCTGTGTTGCCCGAGGAAGGGCACAGGTCAGCTTATTCTACAGAGCAAATCATAATAAAAACAATCTTTTTTTTTTTTTTGCCATGTAAATCACCACTGCCTCAGTCAAGAAGCAACTATAATCTCTAATTGCAGAAACAAGTTCAGTGTAAAAGGAATGGTAGTGACTGACTCATCCCACATCTAAAAATATTACTTCCTGCCTCCTTTTGATGACTTTGAGAAGACTGAAAAACTTTTGCCTTATTAATATGGCAACTTCTTTAGAAAGACATATTTTTTTCCTAAATATTTCTAGATCAGATTTCAGGACATCCATAAATCTGTGTTAGAAAATACCTTGGCAAGCAGCTAAGGTTTGTTTGTACAAAGTGTTTCTGAGTAATACTTTTATTATGATATAATATGATTATGCTGCAAATATTTTCAAGGCTAAAATCAAATCTAATCTAATAAAAAACAATTCAGTTGAACTTCCTGGAGGTAAGGATAGGCAGGTGGTGCACTTACATGACATCTTCATTTTTCTAGGATTTTCAGAAATATGAATGTAACATAGAGATGCTCACATTCCAGAGCCACCGACTGATTGAAAAAGGTATTTATAATAAAAATTTTAATGAGGAAATTGATGACTTAGGAACCTAAATTCCCATTTTGAAAGTCAGATAGGCACTCACAAGCTCAACTGTTCAAAAAATATAAGTGACTCAACACCATAATTCCCCAATTCTCATGCACATGCCCAATGTGAATTAAGCTTTTTTACCTTTTAAGGAATAGAATTATTGCAAATGGCAGCTACTGATGATCAAGGAAATAAAGAGACTATGTATATCATCTCCAGATTCTATTTTTATGTCTGAATCTGAAATTATTTCATCTTGGAATTGGTCAAGTTGTCTCAAAAGGATTTTCCATCAACTAAATATTTTTATTCAGCAATCTGTTTTGGAGTTTTGGAGAAGATGATTACTTATCTGAGCACAGGTTTTCCTTTTTCTTAATTTTTTTTTGCACATCACTTTGCACAATAGGAGCCCAGTTATATTAATGGTTCTCTGCCTCTAAAGTCTGTAACTCATTTCAGAGACTTGGGCATTTCCATCTGTGCCAAGTCTCTGAAAATTCATTATTCTGAAAAAAAAAAAAATCCTAAAGCAAAGCAACATTTAAAGATCTAGCAGATCACTAAGGACCTACTTGAGCCAATAATATAACTATACTGACTCAGAGAAACAAACCTGGTTCTATGAATTTTCATTGTTTCCAGAAAGTATCAGATACCTTGTCTAAAAGAACTGCACTCATCCAACCTGTTGCCAGCAACCTTTTCCCACTTCATGCAACACATTCATTGTGATAAATTAATATCAGCATCCTGGTATAGTTATATTTAGTTATATAGTCATTAGTGTTGTACTAATACCAGTATTCATACCTGAATGCAGAAGATGGAAACCAAGGATACCATGTTTGCAAACTCAACAGCAACACTTGGGTGAAAAAAAAATGTAAGGGAATTTAAAATTCTAAATAAATGCTGTAGAAGAATACTCCTCAGAGCAAGTGTGAAAAAATTTAAAATTGTATGTTTTAAATCCATGAGATGCTGCAGTATTGGAATTTGTTGATGTTTGTGCCCTTTCTGACAATTAGGTGCTTGTCTGTGCTTGCTTTGTCTGATAAGAGCGTGTAATCTTTGCTGTTGAAAAATTTCAGGCTGCTGCTGAAACAGCCTGAGGAAGACTGGAACTACTTCTTTGACATGCACAGCAGGATATCTCAAAAATGAACCAACAAAACTTTCAGAGGACTCTCCTACAGAAGAAAAAGCAAGAGAAAACTGCATTACAAGCATAAACATATTTTGGCATCTGGGAAATGCTCAGATAGGATTAAAATGGAGGGCAAATAACTGCCTAAAAAATAATCCAGTATAGATAAGAGTCCATGCACAGATATTTCCCCCAACTAAATGTAAATATTTGTCCTTTATTGTTTTATTCCTCCCTGTGTATCAAGCTTATACAATGGCAGGACAATTTGCCATGGTGTATATAAGAGATATAGGCAACATGGTAAATTATTTCAGTTGCAGAAAATCACCTGGTGAAAGTACACATCAAAATGTTTCTGTCTCAGGTGAAAGGCTGAAGGTTGGGGGGAACAGAAACTGATGATGATTTCAGACTGGGGACTTCATGGAAAGCAGACAAATAGGAAGTCTTCTGTAGCATCATGCTACCAGAAAATGAAGACATTCTTTCTCACAAGGTTTTGCTGATGTTTTATTACAGGTGACATTTCTGTGAGTACCCTGTGTGCAAAAGATGGAGCGCTGCACTACAAAGCCTGTAATGAAAAGCAATCCCAAACAACGTTGATTTCATTTATAGGTAGGAACACAGGGAAAAAAATGGAGCAGAAACCCAACACACTCTTTTGCTACATGTGGAACTTCCTTGCCAAGGATAGTCTCTAGAATTTTTTTTTTCCTTCTTTCTGTTTTTGCCAAAACTGTAAATGAAGATTTCTGCCAGCATGCAGCAATCACTACAACTTTGTAAAAGAGATGATAAAACAAACCTTGTGAGAGCAGGTAGCTGGAACCAGTAATGTACGGGCTTTCCTTCAGTACTGCATTCCTGGTCATAAAGTATTTGAACAGGAAGCCTTCATATGTTTTCTTATTTTTATATTTACTTACACAAAAGAATGTTGAAGCCTTGTGACTCTCATCAAGAAAAGCGTCAGTAAGACAGGAAAAGATCTTGTATATCCTGTGAATGATTACATCATTAAAAGGTAAATTACAACTTAGTACTTCAGAATAGTATCATGCAAAGGCAATACATTTTCAATGCCGCCTACAGGCAAGGTAAATTACAAAGCATGCAGGACTGTGCTGACAACACCCTCGTCTTGAAGAGCCACTACCCAGAGACACAGCCCGTGTGGCACATAGGCACTTCTGAGCTCTCTGGAAAAGAAAGCACCCTACTCCTTGTGATTTTATCACAGAAACAATTGTTCTGAAGGGACCTTTAAAGTTCATCTATTCCAACTGCCCTGCAGTGGGCAGAGACATCTTCAACTACAGCAGGCTGCTGGCCTTGAAGACTTCCAGGGATGGAGCATCCACAGCCTCTCTGGGCAACCTGTGCCAGTGCCTCCCCACCATCACCATAAAGAAATCTTCCTCATATCCCATGTAAACCTACCCTCTTTCGGTTTGACGCCATTCCCACTTGTCCTATCACTACATGCCCTTGTCAAAGGTCCCTCCCCAGCTCTCTTGTAGCCCCTTTAGGTACTGGAAGGGGCTGGAAGGTCTTCTCGGAGCCTTCTCTTCTCCAGAGTGAACAACCCCAACTGCCCTCTGGTCGCCGCTCCTGCGAACGCCACCTGCTCCACAAGCGACGGCCAGCGCCCGCTCGAGAAAGAAACGCCGGGGGTTCCGTTAGAATTAGAACTATCCGTCACCCTTGAGCCACCTCAGGGCTTTAAAATGTCTTAAGAACAAAAACAAACAACCAACCAAACCAACAAACAAGCCCCGTCCCCCGCGCCCCTCAGGCACCGCCTCAGCGCCCGCCCTGCCCACCGGCGGGCCGACAGCGCCCCCTGCCGGCGCCGCGTGGCGGGGAGCGGGGGGTGGGGGGGGTCCCAAAATACACCTCCCAAAAACACCCACCCGCGCGCTATACGCTGCTCGAGTTAATTAACAGAGTTAAAACTGCCTTCCCAGCGGCTGGTGGAGGGGCTGTGTTTTGGATTGCTGGCGCTAGTGACGCGCTGATGTTTCGGGTTTTGCTGAGGAGGTGGTGTCGTGCATCACCTGTTTTTCTTGGGGTTTCTCTCTCTCTTTCTCTCCTCCCCCCTTTTAATCACTATTATTACTATTTAATCACTATTATTACTATTATTACCATATAAGTATTATTATTACACTATTACTACTATTATTATTAATCACTATATAATTAGTGATTATTATCACTATTATATTATTAATCACTATTATTAAACATTATTTAATAATATTATTAGGTATTATTTACTAATATTATTAAATATTATTATTACCCTTTTAATCACTATTATTAAACACTATTATATTATTATAATAATATTATATTACACTTTATGTTATATTTTACTTTGTTTCAATTATTAAACTGTTCTTAACTTCACAGTTTTCACTTTCTTTCCTATTTCTCCTCCCCATCCCACCAGGGTTTAGGGGGAGGAGCGAGCAAGCAGTACTTTAGTCGCCAGCTGGTGTTAAACCACAACACATCTGCACAGTTTCCTGTGCCTGTGCACTCTCTGTGTTTTCCAGTGGCTCCAAGCCCGGTCCAAACCTGGCCTTTAACACTTGCAGGGATGGAGCATCCACAGGTCCTCTGGACAACCTGTGCCACTGCTTCACCACCCTCATCATAAAAAAATGCACCATCTGCAGCCTGCTCTGGTGCCCAACAAAAGCCCAGAAACGGACATCATACAAGCCGAAATTTTTACATTTGTTATCTCATTCATGAATTTATATTGAAAACACATATTTTAGTAGTCACACTTAAAGCGGTCGATTGTATATATATTTTTTTAATGTGAACAAATGAAAGCATAATTATAGGGCATAAGTACACAACTGTGACTTTGGAAATAGCCCATTAGTTAGTTTCTCTAGGATGATGTCAAACACCTAAGAAACAGCACAATAAACCAGAAATTTAAGTAACTGGAAGGTTTGAATTCTGGCAGGACTGCTTTCTCTTATTATAAAAAGAACAGAACAAATTTCCTGCAATGTTTAATGTCAGTACTTGCAGTTCTCCTTTCACAACAGCAGGAGAAAAAAAATCGTGTAATGCCCAAAAAATGACATCTGTGAAAAAAAATCTGTGCTAACAAGAATGAAAAGAACATCTAGTATAAATTATTCACAGAAATTCCCTTAATAGACTAAATTTACATCATAAAATCCTTTTTTACGCAGATTGTATAGTAAAGAAAGTTATGTTATTGATACTGGTGTTAAACCGGCTTTATGTGGTATAGTAAATCAGACTCATGCTATGTTTAGCAGATGGACACATTTCTGCTGTGTGTAGGGACTGTATCCGTCAGCCATCTGAGAACATCTTATCAGCACATTCATCCTCACCATCTAATTTTAATTTAAGAGCATCACTATCAGTAGTTGAGATTTAAAAGCCTGAGAAAGCAGTCATCACCAGAACAGTCTTTTGTTATACAGCCCATCTCAGATAGCCCTTGCCACGGATTTGAAACCGGTGCTGCAGGCAGAGAGAAAGAGAGGAAATTCTAGTAGCAGCCATCTTCCTGGAACAGCATTTGGAATATCACTGGAGGAGGCACAGAGTAGAGTCAACCAAATTAACATTTTCAACGTTATTGACACGACAAGATTTATTACTCCCTGTTCAATTTAAAAAGATTCCCTGGGGAAATTTTTAAGGGGTGCCTGCTTTATTAGTTGTTATTGAGTTGGACCACTTGACGGCTTGTAGGGAACGTCTGAATAACAAAAGCCTTGCTAGGAAGAGATCAAGAGACGCCTGGTGACTGATCCGGATGGCATTGATTTGATTTTAGCATGATGCATTTAGTTCCCATTGCTAGAAGAATGCAGAGGATTAATTTGCAGAACAAATAGCAACTGTAGGGCTGTGACAGAACCTGGAGCCCCATGGTGCACACAATTAATTTCAGCAAGGTTTCTGTGTAAGAAATCTTACTGGATCACTGTGAGAAGGAAGCACTAGGGCTGAACCCCACAACTTCTACACTTGATATTCACAGAGTCATTCCACTAATGCATCACAGCAGCCTCTGAGGTGAGGACAGGAGGAAAGATGAGAGAGGGAGATTTCCATCACCTCAAAGTTCACCAATAACCTTCTTCCAGCACAAAGAAACCATGAAACATTCTTGCATAAGCAGGATGTAGAAACAATAGAAGTGTTCCGGCAAATACAAACACGGGGTGAATTGGAGTCACGTAGTCATGCAGTTTAAGAGGTAGTCTTGGTATTAAAATACAAAACACAAGGCTAGCTAACAAGTAACAAAACACAAGGTTAAGCACTGAAAAGGCTGAATCTGGTTTTTTCTGAGGGATTATGAAAAAAACCCAGAGTGAATCTAGGAAAATGGAGTCAGGAAAGACTGTAGGTTTGGTCAATTTAGCCAGACACTAGAGCATTTATAGAGCCATGCACAATGACATCAGCTTCCTCTAATATGCTGATAAAAAGAACTAGAAAAGCAATAGGAGTTTACAGGATTTTATCATCAGCATCATTTGCTATTTGCCATAACCCCTATGTCCTTCATTTAGGTTTAGTATTGCTGCTGTCAAAATGGCTTTCACTTTCCAAAGAAAGGGTTTGTGAATATTCCTGTTGCACCAAGAAACAGGCAGTGGAGGGACATGACGTACTCAGAGATGGGTAAAATCAGCTTATCTAAAGCTTAAACTAAAAGCTGAAGATTTTTTATAAAGGACGTAATATATATCCTTAAAAAATACCTCAAAAAGTCTGACACTTTTCTGATTGAAATGACATTTGTTTCAATTTCAGGTGAAGCTCTGCTGGATGGGCAGCAGCTATCCATATTCTAGACTGAGAACTACACTGAGAAATTTTTCTACTATAGTTCCAAAAATTCCCTATCCTCATGTATTTATTTTCCACTCCCTGGTTCCCCAGCAAACATACAGATGTTGATCATCTCTACGATTCCGAAGTGCAACCACTGAGTGCAACCTTCAAATTGCCCTGTGAAGGAAGCAAGGGGGTTTTGTTCAGTTGGAAGCATTTTGGGGCACATCAGATCTGAACTGTCAAATCCTAGATTTCATCACTGGCTTAGTATTAATTGATCATTAACCCCACCTCTGTGCTACATACTGGGCTTTGGTAAAAACTGTGCCAGGCAAATATTCAGATCATACAAACCAAAGGAAGACTGAGATCTGTTCCTCCAGGCTCACCAAGGTTATTCAGCAGGAATAACATTTGTCCCACTGTTTTTTGACCCATCTAGACACTGCTGTGTACAGCTGCTGTAATTATACTTAACCCTCTCTGTGTCACATATGCTAATGTAATTTTCTGTAATGCGTTGGAGTCATCCATAATTCACTCCTGCCATTCTAACAGAAAGCCTTATGCCTGTGGGGCTGAAACACACGTTTGATTTTCCCATGTGCCAGATAAATGCCCAAACCAGTGGATTCCAGTCAGTTTCCTTAACCTTGAGTCTGATGCCAACAGGTCTACAGAACAAAACAGGTTTAATAGCAAGAGGTTCCATGAGGTAGGAGATATTCTCAAGCAATAGCTCTAACTCACCATTTCTGCTGATCTAGCATTTCTCTGTTGCCAGGTTAACATCTTTATCATTGCCCTACACAGTTACTTCCTGCTAATTCTCTCTTGTTTTGGCCAGAATAAAAGAAATCATTTTCATAGAACACAAAGTCTCAAGAATAGTAAATTTTGCTCATCTTTCTGACTGGTCTGTGTACAGGAGGAGCAATTCAAGGGAGCTCCATGAGGTACTGCCCTGCAACTGCATCCCTCACACACTGCTGGGCTCTGTGAGAGCCAGAGACAAGGCACAACAAACACTTCCTGAAAGGCATTTCACAGTGAAGGGAAGGAAGAACACACTTCTTCCCATTAAATCAAATCAAAATGCCATGTTCAAGAACCTGCCCACAGATGACTGAACCCAGCAAATTGGATGATCGTGTTGTGGTGAGCTACAGCCATGGGTATCACACAGCGAGAAGTGTCCTGCAACCGAGTAAGATCAGCCTCACTGAAAGAATGATTGATTGCAAGCAAAGAAGAAAGAAATCACCCAGGATAGCGCTTTTTTCTGGGGACAGCATCCTTCTTCATGCTTTTAAAACCCAAGACAAAGCCTCTGGGAATGTCAGATGCTAGTTTAAATCAAATGACATATCAAACCCTTACAGAAATGCATCTCTGTTCAATGTGTAATGCCTATAATGCCTAAAGATATTCTCAGTTGTATTTGTTTTCTGGTTGATTCTCCTCATCTTAGAAAGAAATACATTGCTATCTAAAAATAAATGATTCTGACAAGCTTTTTCTCTTTTTCAGTGACTTTATAACAGTAACAAAAAATCTTGAGCCATTAACTTTAGCGCAAATTTTGTCTCAAAATGGACAAACTGAACATTTCGGGATTAGGTCCATAGAATTACACCACCATTAGATTCAAATTGATAAATATTTATTCACTGTGAACGATATTGTAATACTTCCAAAGGGACCATACTGGCAAGAAAGGACAACAGATCAGCAACAACCAACAGCAGTCTGGTGCTGAAACTTTTTTTTTAATATTCAAATGTTAAATTTCAAATACTTGCAGACAGAGAGACAGGGGTGAGTTCAAAGGTGATATAAAATGCGTGTTAGGGGAGGAATGGAAGAAAGGGTGGTATCAGAATCTAATGGAAAGGGAAGGGATCCAGAGGTGGGTAAGAAGAGCTAGGTATCACCAGTGGGATGAGAAGAGAGAACAGAGGTGGAAAAGGCTCTGGGAAGTTGAGTTACAAGCCAGAGGAATTCTTGGCATAAAAAAAAAAAAAAGGTTTGGGAATCACTGACATAAAACATTGTGCATGGTACAGCAGTAAACCTACACAAATTATTATTCAGATTACAGATAATTTTCCATCTGTGTAGAAGTGTGAGACTGTAACAGGAAAATAACAAAATCAGAGCTTTGATGTGTGAAAGAACATAGAGAATTTGTTTTTCTCAGGTCATATTTTTACATACAGAGAGGAAAACATTTTAATCCTGAGATATTAAGAAAAACAATTAAGAAGAAAAAATAATGAAGTCTCAATTAAAAAAAAAAGTACCTCTGGATTAAATATCTTGTTCTGTGGTTTGTCTCACCTGTTACTTTTCATTCCTTTCCAACTACATTTTCAACATCTAAATCTGTATTTTATATGTCTAAATCTGTAGTTTATATGTTTAACAGATCCTAGTTATTGATATGCTCGTCACATATAAGAATCACCACCCTGCCAACTCAGACTGATATCTAAGTCTTGCTCAGGCTTTCTACTGGAAGATATTTTTATACAGGCCCCTTGCCATCAGAAAAAAAAGTCTTACTTCTGGTCATATTGACAACACAGCAGGACAGCTGGAAGGTGTTCTGGAAGTGAAGCTACTAAAGACCAAGGCTGACTAAACCACATCAAAGCAGGGCCTTTTGAATTCACAAGAGGGAAAAATCAGAAAGGAATTAGCGGGAGAACAGGCTGGGGGTTTATAACTGGGAGCCATTAAATTGTATGAGAGGTAGTTCAGGTTTTAGGATAACCTAGATGGGAATGGGATGGGAGAGATCAAGGTACAAATGTAGGTAGGAGAGAAAAACTAAGTTAAGGTGAGGTTACTCTGGCAGGAGTTAAATACATTGCTATTATGGACTGAAACACTAAGACCATTGTGAATCCCTCTCCTCCTCATGGTTCCTGCTGGTTACTTTGCATTTTGAAACAGCAAAACAGGGCTCCAGCCAAGCCATTTGTTTGGATTTGGCTCAGACATGTCTACACCCTGCTGAACCAACTCATTTCACTGGCAAATTGATAGGAGCTTGAAACCTATCACTGGAAATAATTTGTTGCACGAAGCCAAGCTCACTTGGCCAAGTTCACAACAGGTGTAATAAAACTGAGGAAAGCGTCTGGCACATTTGTCATACAACTTACCCAGGACACTATTTCCTTCCATACCTGTTTGCTAAGCAGCTGCTGAGATGGATAGTGTAAATTCATGGAACAATGTTCCTGTCGTTAATAATTTTATCATTGAAATTTGAATTGATAGATTATCACTGGGCTGTTTCAATCAAAAATAATTATGAGTATTGACAAGGGGAGCTGTTCTGGAAGAGCAGTTGGTGGCAATCTTTATTCCATCACTCTCTGGCCCTGGTTTTTATCTGAATTAAAATCAGTGGTATAGGATCAGTGTTAGGAATCCACACAAGGCAAGTTTCAAATCCAGCTCCTCAAATCGCAGGCGGTCACAGTGGCTGCACTTGATGCACCACGTTATCCCAGCCAGGAACACATCTGTGTGCCAGAGTTTCTTGTGAGAGAAAAGCAGTAGAAAGGATCACAACATTCCGTGTCCCAGCTCTAAAAGCAACGAATGACACCAACAAGAAAAGTCGTGTGAAAAGAGTTTCTCAGAATGTAAAATAAGCACCCCCGAAGCAGCGCAGGACACCGACAATACTTCAGGAGAGGACTGTACAAAGGTTGCTGGTCTTTGGAGGAGGAAGCTCTTTTGTATGATTTAATAAGATGTACCACAGCAAAAGGAAACTAATAATCAATTCTCCACAGTCTGCTAACACCACTAAAAGGATTAGTGTTAAGAAAGGTTAATTAAAGCATGTGCTGCTGCTGCTGTTGACCCTGAAAACAGATGCAATTGCACTGAATTTGAGAATATGAGCCCCAATCCAGCAGCAAAGCAGGATATTGGAAATTAGTTCAGAACAAAGATTATCAGATATCTGATTAAAAGGAATTATAACAGAAGAAGAAGAAGAGATTTTAAATGTGAGTTCTGGGGCATGTAGATAGAAAAACAATGATGGACTCACAGACCATTAGCATTTATTAAGGGATGTAGTACAGAGATATTAAAACACAGTCAGAAATATAATTTAAAAATAACTTGGATGTTCATAAATGCAAGGTAAAGAGCAATGCCCTGCCTGTTTCAGTTTTCATTTGAGCATGACAGGAAATGTGTGGGCAGGATATCAATTTTACAAACAGAAATGGAGGGATGAAGTTTAAGAACTTCATTACTTTGTGAAAGTCCAAAGGAAATGAAGTAAAAAAAGCTGCTGCAGGCCACGGCAAAGTTAGCTCATACTGGCTGGTGATTGATAAGAGCAGCAATTACTGACAGTTCTAAAAAATGTCATTCTATTTTAATTCTCAGTGTGTCAGACTCAGGAAAATTAAATCACATCAGAAGCCACAGACCTATTACGGAAAGGTCAATTTTTATGAAACTTTTCTTCAAAAGTTTTAACGAAGAGATTAAATAAGCCTACTCCATTAACTCCAGTCAGACAAGTTTTAGGGGAACATCAGGCAAAAATGGGCTAAAAACTTCTGTACTTAGAGACACTACACAAAGCTTTGCTTCGGTTTTCAAAGACCTCTTGGAAATCAAAGAGTAAATGACCTTGAATATTCATATCATTCAAAACTTCTATAGAAACATGCAGATGTGCTTGGAGCTGAAAAGTGAAGTGGCACCACTCATCTAAATTAACGTAGAGATGGGACAAGAAAGCTGGTTTTGTCCCTCCTATGTAAGGTCACATTCACCCCCCTAATGTGCCTGTTGGACCTGATGGGGCAATTCGGAGTCAGAATCACACCACTACACTACCCAATCTTGATGCTGTAGCTTCTTCCAGCAACCCATGGAAGAGAAGGAAAATATTATGATCACTGAATCCTTGTGCAATTGACGGGTTTTAAAAGCCACACCACAAAAGTTCTGTGTGGTTTATCCCAGCTCATTCCTTGACTCACGCACGAGTCAAAATTTGAAGCACAAGACTATGTCTCTGAGAAGCTGTGCATGATCGTGCTGGGTAACAGTGAGAAAAGTGAGGACCAGGGTTGATCCTGAAAAAAAAATGAAAGGTTATTCTGGATCTAAAGGCCTAGCTTGGGGAAAAAAACACAAAACAAAACCAAAAACAAACAAACAAACCAAAACAAACCAAAACAAACATACAAACAAAACCAAACCAAAACAAAAATAAAAAACAAACATACAAACAAAAACAACAAAAAACAACAACAACAACAAAACCAACAAAAAAACCAAAAAACCAACAACAATAGTTCTTGAAAAATAGACCTACTAATGTATTATTGCAATACCACAGTTCATGTACCAGACTTGCACAATATCCCTTTCTCTCCTTTACAGTACAGTGGGCTATCAGTGAGTGCCTGCGTGTTCATCTTTTATGTCTGATGAGGCTAAGACCAGTAATTTCAAGCATTTGAAAGGCACACCAACACCAGCTATCCTAGCAGAATGACTTACCTGAAGTTGTAACCCAAACGGAACCATCCAAAACTATATATTGCATGTTCATGAATAGGATAAGTAACTAATTCAACTGCCAGGAAAATTCTTCAACAATAATAATAATAATAATGGCCCGTCTTCGCGAACGAAGAGCCGGGGAAGGTCCTTACCCGCATATGCAGATAAGGC
>JAWWES010000168.1:3890997-3956690 GCA_035583135.1 Lophotriccus pileatus
TTTTTTTTTTTTTGTTTTTTTTTTTTTTTTTTTTTTTTTTTTTTTTTTTTTTTTTTTGTGGTTTCTTTGAATCGTCATTTTTAAGGCGGCTTTGATGGCAGCTGTAAACCGGGCAATCCAGTTACGGGAGCGTTAACTGCGGGATTACAGCACTAAAATCTCCGCTTTGTGCTTGAAAGGGGATACAGGCTGCCGATAAGATTCCCTCGATCTCCAGCAGCTCTCTCCGAGCCGCTGCTGCTCCCAGAGCCGCGTCCCCGGCTCGGTCCGTGCCCGCGGTCAGACCTAAAGCGGCTCGGTTTAGCTGGGACCGCGCCCGGGTGGTTTCCCTGCCCCGGGGAGAGCGCACACACGCAGGATTTGCTGTTAGTTCTGCTGTTGTCAACGCGTGGTAACTCTGGCCAAGAAAAACGCAGGTTATCGTTTGTCGACTCATCTTGTTTGTTTAGACGCCCGTAGGTGTCACAGCTGCCTGCGCTGCTTGCTGCAAGCAGCTGGCTGAAAAATGATGAAGCAGGGAAAAAATGCAGTGAGTAATGATGCACTTTTGCATACTTGGTAAAACTTTTCACTTCCTTTGAGAAGTGTTGGCACTCTGCCGCCTTGCAGCACATCTCTTTATGCCCCCCCTTTCCATTTCCTGATGGTTTTGGGGCTGTGCCGTAGCAGGCACGAAGTATCAGACGTCTCCGTACACAAATTCACCGCCCAATCCCATCAGCAAGCCTTGCTGTATTTCTTAGCGCCTGACCCTGCTATTCAAGCAGCTAGGTTTCCCTCAGGAACTGTGCGTAGTGGGAGGAGTCAGATCTCAAACAGCCTCTGAGTAATGTGCAGAAAGAGTTTATGGAGCACAGACAAACTCAGACAAGCTGCGATCTCCCTCGGGCTTTCTCTTTCGACAGTGGCTATTGCATTCTTTTCTTTACAGTGGCAGCCTTCACAGGAGAGCACACGGGACCCCATCCATCCCTGTCTCTTGCCCACTGATCACTCCCTCCCCTCACCTACCCCAGCACAGCCTGGTGTGGCAGTCTGATGTGGGCAGAGGCTGACCCCCTTCACTCACAGTAGCTGTCCTGTGATCTCCCACACCTCACACATGTGTTGAAACTTTAACAGATGTTATTGCCTGAGATACAGAAACTGTGCTCCAGTGCATTAAAAGTAAAATAAAAAAAATCCTGTGATAACTGAATGGTAGTTTTTGGTACCAGAATGCTGGATTTGGGTACCTGACTTCCATCTAAGTCCCACTTTACCTTTCTAAGGCTGTTTGGTATCAGGCCCTCCTGATGTCTAAACAAGTATCTTCTTTCCAAATTACACTATTACTTATATTCCAAAGGGCTAATTGAAAGATAGGGAAATACGTTAGCTCTTCGACTAAATCAGCCTTTAATCAGTTGACAAAAGCACACTCCTGAAAACACGGGAGGCAGCAACATTAATTTCTGGGACACAGCCCACACGTGCTGAAATCTCACGACGCAGCAAACATCCGTGGGGTTCAGTCACCAGAGGAGCAGGAGGAGGCTGAGGAGGCTGGGAAGTCTCCTGTGTCTGTTTCAAGCTTATGTGTCATTATTTCTGACTTGTGGTCACAGTCTGATTTGGAAATTTGCTAAAACTCTGAAAGTATATATATAAACATAAAACCTTTTTAAACAAGAGGAGTGTACACAATACACTGCAACAGCAGAAAGCTGGTGCAGCTTCTGAGACTGTGATGTGGATATATGACATTCTGACAAGAAGGAATTCTGAAAGCTTATGTTACTTGAACAACTTGGGTAGGTAAATGCAAAAGCTGTATATGTTAGATTCTCTCCCAGAGGACTGATAAGAGAATGCATTTTTTTTTTCAGAGCATCTAACTGATAGATACAAAAGATTCCCATTTTTCACATGATTTAAGACTGGGGGTTACATTTTTAAAGGCACTTTAGTGCCAAAAGGTTTAGACAGTCTTTTAAGTCGACTTTTAAAAGTTGGGATCTCAGGTGGTAAGTCAGGAGTTCTTTTGAACAGCTTTGGGGAACCTACCTGAGACAACGATAGGCACAGAGATATCTTTGAAATCCTGTCTTTCAATCCTACCAATTTTCTGTGTTTAAATAGTATTTTTTTTTTAATATGAAGGCCTATAAATCAGTTCCATGCTTTGGAAAAGGCCCATCAATGGAAAGGAAGACTTTATAAGGGTTACAAACTACACACTCTCCTTTAGCACAAACAAAGGATTATGCTTTGCTGCTGAATATACGTTTATTCAGGAATATGTATGTTTATTCAGTAATATATATGTTTGCTCACTGCTAGCAATCTTTAGTGGTGCTTGCTGCCTTTACCCACAGTCTTCTAGGTATTTTTATTATTTTTTTGTTTATGTTTACACTGTATTAGAAACAGTGTTTGAACTCCAGACCACTAAATACAGAAATATCATGGTGTATCTGGTTACTCTATTAATATTTCAGGAATAAAATGGTCCTGCCATCGTGTGGTTCCCCATCTCCTCCTTTATTTTGGCAGTACCTGTTGTTTGCAGTGATTCATGGAACTGAAAACCCAGGAATAAAAAAAAAAAAAAGGAAAATAAAGATCAGTCAGTTTAACAGGTTGACATAAGTCATGCATCACCTTATGATTGATCAGCCATGAAATTGGAAAGTGGGAGGGAACAAGGTGTATGCCCTTTGAAAGGATCACTTGGGCAAACTGTGAAACCACTGAGTCAGACAATGGCTGCTTAAACTCTGAATGCATAAGCAAATTCAGTGCTGGGTTATGGCATGGACCTCCTGTGCTCCTCCACAGATCGTTCTGGGAGAGCATCGTTCCATCCCAGCCCTACCACAGGCCACTATGTAATTTGCACAAAGTGGACACACCATCAGCCTGTGCAATTACAGAGGTCTGTAAAATCTTCTTTGGCATTCTGGCTGAGGTACTTACACAGTTTTGGGTATTGTTGGGTTTGCTGCCGGGTGGAGCTGGGAAGAAGGAGCGTGTAATTAGGAGGCAAAACCCAGCAACAACCTCTCCAGCTCTTGCTGTTTCTGGCTCTTATTGAATAGCAAATGTAATTGCATTGCAACTCTAATTGCATATTCCGTGGGCATAAAAGCATTTATCTGAGATATCTAGTGCTATGAGGAAATTAAAGGCTTAGAAAGTTCAGCTTTTAAACTGAGCGTTGTGACCTGGTGCACTGTACACAAGCTGTTTGAAGGCATGCTTTAGTGCGCCAAGTCTGTCCTCTTTGTTCCCACCATCCTGCATCATGATATTAAACCTCAAACTAAATATTTTAGGCTTTGGAAAGCAACCAGACACATTTTTAGGTCTTGCTCTTGACTAAAAATACACTTCTTGAGCAGTAATGCCTCGCAAATAAAGGCTTAGTATGAAAACATGCCCAGGAACTCAACTGACTGATTTGATTTTTATTAAGAATTCCAGTAAGCTGCTGTTGTGTTACAGTTGCCCAAGTAACAAAACTCCTCACCAGTTTGGTGCATGAAATGGTAAACTCAGGCACTAAAAGCCGAATGTACAAAAACGTTAACCTGAAAAGCCTGAGATCATATCAATGTACAAAACCATATATTAAATACGTGTCTACTGAACACAGACACCGTTGGGAACCGTGTCTGACGATTTGAAGGCAGCGATGAGGAGCCAGGGCTGTTTGAAGCGTGGCAACGGTACAGCTGCGGGAGCAGCTGCCAACAGAGCCTCACGGGTTAAAGTTCTTTCAAAACATAGCTTTTATGGGTCTATCTTTTGCCCGTGTGACGATACCACTGCTGATAACAGAGGGATGCTTTAGATACTGAGGAGCGCAGCGCGCCTGTTCCGCTCCCGGGGCGCGGAGTGAGCACAAGAAGCTGGGAGGGGACACCAGCCGAGGGGCGCAGCACGTATATAAACACCGCTCGCAGGAACGCGGTCCGATTTCGGTGGGGGCTTTGTTCCGTGCAGGGCCAGGACCTCCTCCGGCGGTGCTGCTCCGCCCGGCCCCGCTCCGCCTCCGCGGGCAGTGCGCATGCATTGAGGCGGCCCAGCCCCTGAGTCAGCCGCTCCGCTGCTCAGCCGCTCCCGGCCGGGGGGCAGGGAAGGGCGGCCGCACCATGAACCGCTTGGGCAGGAAGGGCAATGAGACCCTCATCGAGATGTCGCTGTCGGCGGACGGTGAGCGGCGGGGCCGGGGGGCAGCGAGGGGGGGTCTGTGCGGGGTTCCGGCTGTGCCGCCCGGGGCAGGGCAGGGTAGGGCAGGGCAGGGCTTCCTGCCGGCCGTGACTCGGGGCCCCCGGAGGCGTCGCGGGTGGGAGGCGAGGAATTTGGGGCGGTGTGGGGAGTTTGGGGCGCTCCGGTGCCTCCCCGGGGGTCTGCAGGCCGGCTGCTGTGAGATGGGTTTGATCCCCGGGGGTGATTCCTGGCCCGGAATCCGACCTCCTGCGTCGGGTTTTGATCCTCCGCCTTCCACTGAACGCAGCAGAGCCGCGTTTCCATGAGCCTGATCAAACTGTGGTTAGATCTTTATACACCCCAGATAAACCTTGAAAACGGAGGTTTCTTACATCAGCACCCCGCCCAGAACAATGAGAAACCCTGTGATTTTTATGCTACAGCGCAGTGCGAATGCACAGGTCCCTCTGCCTGGTGGCAAACTTTCATCCTCCCCCCGGGGCACCAGCTGAGATCGGGTGCCGGCTCCCAGGGGCTGAGGTTCCCATTACAGGAGGGTTCAGAGCAGGCTGGGTCACCCCTCTCCTGGAAGGTGTGAGCAGCTCCTCTTTCCCGGCCGCCCCATCCCAGATGTGCTGGTGCCCGTCGGCTTTGGACGAGACCCCTGCAGGAGTGGCAGCCGGGCAGTGGGGTTTGTATCGGGGCCTGGCTTTATTGCAATAGCCAGGTTACAGTTTCCACTTCGTGTCGGCGTGATATGTCATTACTTATAATAAATGTGGTCGTATTAATGATTTTGTAAAATAACATGACGCAAGTGTGTATTTATCAGCACCTCACCTGGCAACGTGAGTCAACAGTCAGATGTAAGAGAGCACCCTGATGCTTTCTGCATGGGACTGGAGTTATTTAAAAACAAAATAAAAATGCTGACCTAGAAAAACTTCTTTTTTGGGGGGAATAATGCTTCGCTGTCAGTCCTAGAAGTGAAAATCTTAAAGCAGGAAGGAACCACTAAGTTCCTGCGTTGGCTTCTTGGGTCATGTGTCCTCCCTGAAAGCTCGATGACACTGTCTCTTTCAGAAAAACATATAATGCCACGATATATATTAATATCCCCAGCACTAGTGTCAAGCCGTGATTTTAAAAATATTTGACAGGCTTATTTCATTGACTGCGGGCACTGAGTGCGAAAATTACCCAAAAGAAGCCCGTAGCCAGCAAGGAGCAGTGTCCAGCTGCGGGGAGGCAGGCGGCCACAGCAAGTGTCAGACGGAGCTTGGCCCTCCCTGGGAAAGCCTGGTGGAGCTGGCAGGCTTCTTAGGAGCTGGAGCAGATGGGTGTTACAGCATCTTGGCCAGCACTGCTATTCCAAAGGGGATGTGGGGAGGCCTGAGTCACTGCCCATCCCGCTGCCAGTGGGCAGTGAAAAGTGCTAAAACTGAACCGCTCTAGCCAGGGGTTGTCCTTCTGAAGTGGCTTGAGAGTAAAAAATATTTACAGAGCACACAAAATATTGCCATTTAGGGAATGATTCTGTGAAGTCAGGTTTGTAAACACAGTGCTCAGTTTTCCCATGAGTGCTTTGTGGGTGTTTTCTAGACATAAATATTGACTATAAGGAGATTTGAGGGGTTTCAGTGAACAAGGATGGTTAAGGAGGATTTACCATACAGTAGCACATAATTGTTCAGACAAAGTCTTATAACAGTTCAATTAATTTATTCTTTTTAACTAACCACTTTTCTAAAACAGAAACAAATTGAATATGAGTAGTCTTTTTAAAGTTTATGTAAATTTCTTGCCCCAAAGCCTCTCAAGGTTAAAAAAAAATAAAATCTTCCTTAAATTATGTCCTGGAAAACTTAACAGTGTACATGTACTGCCAGCAGAACTTTTTGTAGATCCAAACATCTGCTTTGTGCCTTTAAGGAAAAGCCTCCTAAGGCTATACATGTCTAATGTGCATAAGCAGGGCCCATGTGAGTCAGGAGGAATAAGGCAGAAGAGAAGACATCTGCTACTTATTTTCCTTAAAGACATATTTGTATTTGGATAGTATGTGTTTATTTAATTCTGGTTTACTACTGCTTTTCATTAAACTTGAATGCTGGGGGACAGGTCTGTGGGGATGAAAAGCTGTGTACCAGCAGCAGAAAGTGTAACTTGCAGTCTGTGTTCAGAGCCTGGGTGCCACAACTCGTACCTGGAAGGAAGTTTTCTGGCTTCCTGCTGAATTACATCTGTGTGAGGTAATAACTTCCACTTCTGTGTGTGTGATTTTGCTTTCTGTTGGGAGATGTGTGTCATTTACCTCAAATATTGAGCTCTAAGAAAACAACCTTTGAAATTGGAATGTAAATATCAGAGGAAGACCACAGTATGTTGCTAGGAATGTTTATGTTTGTGTTGCCTTTCAGTGTTTGTTTTTTTTTCCCCAGCACTTTAATGCTACAGTAACTGTGTTGTGGGATATATCCCAAGACTGTGGATCTTCTGGAAGCTTGCAGTTGGCTCCGTGCCATGATTTGAAATATCCTGCCTTTATACACATGGCTCCTCTTCAGAAACTTCCAGGAGGCTGGTTTGAACTCGAAACGCTCTGAGCCTTGTAAATTCTAATGCTCAATTAGTTTGGTTGTCACCTTGCTTGTATCCCCTCTGAGAAAGGTGGGAAAACATCAAGAAAAGCCAGTGGTATGTCTTGCAAACAGTGCTTGTTCCAGTGTGTTGGCATCATGTAGTGCCTCAACGTTCAGGGCCAAATACTGCTGTCATTTAATAGAATGATACTTCACTTATTTGATCAGAATTATTATGATTCATACTAATAACATAAAATACAGGCCTCTATTCAGAACTACATCTGTCTCTAATTACTGGCGCAACGTATGGAGTAATTTCTGATCTATTTGTGGAAACGCAAAATGGGATATCATGTTCCCACAGGGCTAAACCAAGGGGTTTGTTAATGGGAAAGCTGTTTGAAAGATTATTCCTGGGTATTGAAATAAGAGCTCCAAGAAATTTGTACATAGTTCAGAATATAAAAGGCAAGGGGAGAAATTACTCTTTAGACAAACCGGTGTGTAGTTTGTGAGTGGAATTTCTTTGCTGGCTGCCATGAGTCACCGCGGGGGCACAGCGTAAATACGGGTTGGTTACTGGAAGGGAAACCTCCCTGTAGCAGAAAGCTCCTGATTGTAGTAGGAAAACTTGCTCTCATAGAACATTTATTTTAGGTGAGAACCCCACATATGAGGTTAAACTCGCTCCCTGTAGCCCGGTGAGCAGCAGAGGAGGGATTAAATCCGCCATGTGCCATCTAAGCCCAGTAGCAATTATGTGGGTTGTTTAGGCCACACTTTGGGAAGCTGGGAAGGTTGGAAAAGACCTCTGAGATCCCTCAGATGCAGGTCCTGCCATCACAGGGGAAAGTGTTTTAGCCTCTATCTAATGAGGGGTCCACAACTTCAGCTTTTTGCTCAGAAAACGAGAGAAAAATCATCTGTAGATGTCCCCCTCTCACAACAGTTCCTGGAGGAATGCTTGGTTCCAGCTGGAGGGCAGAAGGTTCTGGGCTGTGAAAGCCAAATAAATGCCGAGAAAGCCACCAAAATCCCTTCTGGTGTAAGGCAGAGTCATGTTCTCTGTGTTTCCCTCTCCGTCAGTTTGCAGCTAAGGTGCTGCCTGGTGTGCTGTGCTAAGGTGTTCCCTACAGAAATGAAATAACTATCATAAAAAAGGATGTGCACTATAACCTCTGTGTACAAAGGCTGAATAATTACTGTGATACAAGCAAGCACTAGGATAAGACACTAGGGCACTGCTGAAAAGGTGCTTTTAAAATTATGCTGAGAACTGTTGGCAGATAATTTGTAAAAGAAAAAAAAAACTCAGAACACCAACCCATTGAACCGAGTACCGTTGTCTACATGTTCAGTGTTTGTAAACTAATGGGCTGCACATGCACGTGGAGGAGACAAACAGTCATCCAATATAAACATGTAATTAAGAAGGTAGAGGTAATGTAAAAATGTGGTCAGATGTTAACAGGCAAGGTCATAATGCAGTGATCTTGTCCACAGGTTTTTTTACTGCGATCTGGGGATTGGACCAAAGAGCAGTGTAATTACCGTGTTGTAATTTGTTATCTAGCAGTAATTTCGTTATATGTAGTGATAGCTTTTCATGGGCACGTGTTTGTAAATGCACGGAGTGGAAGGAAGATCCAGATGTGGCATTTCTAGGGATAGTTCTTGCAATTTTAACGTAATAATGGGAGGATTTTCAGGTGTTTGCTGTGTACCAAAGCTGAACAGCACGTCAGGAATTATTTATACATTAAACATTGTGTGTGATGACATACTGTGCAACATTTGTTGAAACAATTATTACATTTTGTGTTACATTAAACATGGTGTTTGGGAGGAGCTGATTCGAGTTTGGAACTCGGCTGCTTGGATTATACTACAGAGATGTGTGTTTTTCATTGAAACCTGTGGTTGTTAAAGCTGTGGTGTTCTTGTCTCCGTTCTCAGTGAGGTAGTGAAGTTCCAAACATGTGTTGGTTTTTTTTTTTAGTAAGTGAATGTATCTTTGTGTGAAGTGCAGTCTTATAATTGGAAATCCCAAGTGATTCTCTTCTCTTCTTTACCCAGCTCCCAAGAGTAAAGATGAAATTTGAGGCCTTTGGCAGGGCAGCAGAAGCCCAGCAAGCTGTGTGGGCAGGGCTCGTGAGGCACATGGCCTTTCATTTTCTGCATCAGCCCTGAATTAGAAAGGGTCCTGTGGTTTGTTATTCAAAGTTTTCCTAACTGTTGGGTAGGAAATCAGAAAGTCTGTGTTTCTGCGATTTATAGCATGCTAGAATATACCATGCTAACAAGTAATGGCTAGCAGATGTGGGTTTGAGGCCACTGGTAGGTGGATGCCTTTGTCTGCTTCAGTTCTGTTAATTGGCTGGTGCTCACATAAAAAACTCCCAAGTGATGGAAGTCATGGTCCATTGCCCTGCTCATTTGCTTGACTAATAGGAACTGTTTCTCTCTAGGATCAGTTTAGGAATTCCAGAGTTACTCCATCATCCTTGAAGTAATTTGGATGAAAACACTAATTCTTCCAATTCTTGCATTTGTTTAAGAAAGGTCTTCCTATACTGGTGTATTTTGATGTTGTTTATTGTGAGACGATGAGATACATAGTGGATATACTAGAAAGATTCTCAGGGATACATTTAATTAGAAGCATAATCAAGAGTACTGAGTGAAATAGAGCATAAGGACAAGAAGGTGCAAAAATTTGGAGACTGAATTGGCCATCTGAAGTTAAATGTCTGGATAACATGAAGCTGAGCAATACTGTCTGGTGTTTTACCCCCTGCCCTGCTGAGGTTTATTTGTCATCCTAGTCCACCTTACTTGCATGCACAGTTTAAAAGTACCTGGCTTTGTTCAGCTGTCCGTTGTCTGGGCTTTCTTTTATTAACTGCATTTGAACCTGTTAATCAGTTTACATGTGTCATTCTGCAGAATGATGATACCTGAAAGGTCTGGATGTTAAGTACTCACAGCATGCTTTAAATCTTGTCTGTGCTGGTACATAAAATATGGTAGTGGTTGTTGCAGTAAATGCCATTCAGGATCTGTGTTACAACACTTTGCTTGTGGGTTTTTTTTGCTAAAAACAGCTTTGCTGCAACTTTTTTTTGTTTTATCCCCCCTTTTTTTTACCCTGTGCCTTTCAATCAAAAGGGGAGGTGGTTTTGTGGTTCTTTAAAAGCGAGGCAGTTGAGGGTAAACGTGGAGTTCTGATTTAAAATACCCAGTTACTATACTAGAGATTAGGGCTAAAACTTTGTGTCTTTTCCGCTTGCTAAATGAGATTTTCTTATTGATAGGAACAGATTTTCCCTGTATAAAAGACTTACTTTCCTTTTTCTTATGATGCATTGATAAATGCCTGTTCTCTGGAAAATGCCTGTGTCTAAAAGACATCCAGGAAATTTTATGTCCATGAAGCAGCCTATGCTTGAATAAAACCATCTTCTTTTTATTTATTTTTTTTTAAGGGACTAATAAAATTCTTTTAAAATGTTCCCAGTAAACTTTCGTGGATTCACTGAGAATGTTTTCACTGTTAAGAAATAGTTTTGAATTTTTAATAGCATATCTGCATGTGCATAAACCATCACTTCAGACATCATTTTGACATTAAACTTTTGGCTCAGCAGTGAAGTTGTTACTCTTCAGGCAGTGCCACGTGAAGTAAAACCTTATTTTCCTTGCTCAGGAGCCAGCAAGGTGGGTCTCCAGTTCCCATGGCAACTCAGCCATCCAGCTCTGGGAGGATATGATCACTGTGCGACATAACTTTGTTTAATAAGTCATTTTAAAGCTGTTTTCTGTAGATATGGAAGCACTTGGCACTAGCAATTATGGTGCTTACTTGGAATGAGTGAGCTTTTTCTGGAGAAGTCTTTGTTCAGTCTGTGTTTTTATTAGTGATGCAGTGCTGAATCAGACCCTTATCAAAGATGGAAATCAGATGGAGTAGGTCCCGCTGCAGCAGCAATCCCATGGTGATTGTTTGGGAGCAAAGGACACGGTGCTATAAATAGCACATTGATTTAGTGATAAGTAAGCATGTTTGAAATTGATTTCTCTGTTTTCTGTCAGCTAGGCCAGGTGATTGGATAATGGCAGGGGTTTATTAAGATGGTGACTTCAAGACATCCAGGAAAAGAATTTCTTTCATTGCTTGCTAAGAGTGAGTATTGGGAATTTTCTTCATGATACAAAGTAGCTGCCTCATAACAACTGCAGTGTAAGTTTCAGGATTTGTTGCGGTTTTGATTGGTTTATTTGTTTGTTTTTTATTTTACCTGGACCATCAAAATTTTGCTCTAGGGATATGTTTGTTTGTAAACTAATACACCACAGGTGTCAGACATGTGCAGAACAGGGTCAAAGCTCTTGAAAGGTCTTTTGACCTGCTTGGTTTTCTTGGCTGAAAAGGATGCTGTTACTGTGGCTAAGAAAAATTGTGGAAATAAATGAAAGCAGTATTTTGGGAACAAGACTGAAAGTAAGAGCAGGACAGCAGTAATACTGTCTTACTGCTGCTGAACAATGCACGTTATCAACACCTGCCTGAGAATTCTGTCTCTGCCTTTGCAGTAGCTCTCTCAGAGATCTTATGTGTGCAAATGCAGATGGTCTTCTGGTTTTAGTAGCAAAAGGAAAATTTTGATCCCTAAAAATGTTTATTCAGCTGCCACTTGGTTTTAGAAGCACCTAATCTCTTAACGTTTTTGCTGGTAGGAGCACATCTGTTGAGAGCTCTGCTTGGTGCAGATGAATCAGGGTGATAGAAACTGGAGGAAAGGAAAACTTAGAGGTCTCCTCTTGCTCTTTTTTTCTGATGCAGAGCCTGAGCTGTGCCACACTGCAGCATCTACAACCAGCTGTACCTCCAGTGCAGCATCATCAGCTGAGCCTTCTTCTGTGACATCTCCCAGCAGACCCCGACTTACTGAGGGATGCTGAATTAATAAGGATTGTCATCTTCCAGGGAGATTGCTAACTAGGTACAGTTAAAGGGGCTACAGCATCCCTGGCTACGACTGTCCTAGTAATTAAAAAGCCAAGGACCTTTTCATTGGCTTTCAAGGACAAGTAACGCAGTCCAGCCACGCCTATATTGCTGAAATCTCTTCTTCCCATAGCAGGGCAGACTTCTCCTTACTGTTTTGGACACCAGAACCTGGCCTGTGATATCCTCCAGAGTGTGTTTCTGCTCCATCTGGGAGAGTCCCAGAAACTACGCTAAAGGTTGAGTGAGAAGTCCTGTGATGTGGGGCCTTTTGCTTGCCTAGTTGAGGCACCACTGTTGAGCAGGACCTGGCCCATGACTGCAGAGTGTCATTTCTCCTGCCAGAATGTGCAGCTCGTTTTTTGGTGCCCCTCCCCTTGCTGCAGCTTTCAGAGAATAGGGGGCTACAGGAGGTGTTGTTTGACAATGGCATTGTTACTTTTTTTGCAACAGCATTGAACACAGGCACTTTTATCTTCTCCTAAATCCTCAGTTTTGCCCTGTAGAAAAACAAAGTGGACCTGGCACTGTGAACAAATTTAAACTACTGTAGAATGACTAATCATTTCATTGCACAAGAAGCCATTTTTCATGCCTGTTACAGAAGTTGTAAGATTGCACTAATAAAAGTACCTTTTTTTTTTTTTTTTTTTTTGGTGGGTAAACTCCTTATGTTTTAAGAAGTGAAATCAGTCTCGATTATATTCTTCAGTCTTCAGTACTGAATGTTGATTTCTGCTTTGAATTACTGTTGTTCTGCTTGTTCAGGCCTGTAATTGAAGTGGAAATGGTCTGTAATTCTTAGGGGTGGCATGCCAGAAGTTTCTAAGTAGGTTTGCCCTGTGGTTGGGCGTAGTTTGGGACAGCAGATGTTAATACTGCAGAATTACAGGCCGTGTGAAGCTTGCTTATTTCCAGTAACATGCAAACTCCCCAGGCACACGTGTTTGGGGAGTTGCAAATAGCTGAGTGAAGAACTGTAAGGCTGTGGTAGAAAACAGTTACATTGGGAAAGAGGCATTTCTTTTAGCTAGGATATGGGCATGCTGTGATTTGAGCAAATACTAAAATCATAAATGTCTGAAACAATTTCAGGGAGTTTTGATGGTCAGAGAGTTGGTCCGAAGTTAATTTTGAACAAAAAGAAAAAAACACTTCAAGGAGTGATTGCAATTTGTACAAAAACATGTTGTAATGAAGAGTCCCTTAGTTTACTAACTATCCTTGTTTGTTGTTCTTGGAGTGCAGACACTTGTAGAATCTGTTCATGTGTATAACAGCATGCAGTGTTGAGGAACAAGGACTTACCCTTAAATATAGTATTTTTACCAGAATGTTACTGTTTTACTCCCACCTTTAGATAAGAACTTGTCATTTTGTGAAGAATTTGAGAGGCATTTTCTTGGCTGGCAGAGATTATTGTGTCCGACCTGCTGCTGATACGGGAAGGTGCCTGGACAAAAAGGGGAATGTTGGTGTTCCAAGAAGATCCTGCTCTGTGATTTCTGTCTAGCTCACAGTCTCTGGCGTCCAGGGCTTATTCCTTTGTTGGATATAGTGGCTGTGTTGTAAAGGATAGAGGAGAAACTATGAAATGGGTTCGTGTTAAAAGTGAATTTTCCTTCTGGTTCTTACTGAAGTGTTTTTTCCTTTTCAAGATGACATTGCGATTCTCACCAAGTTCAAGCCATCACAGTCAGAAGGTATTGTACTAACCCATGTTACACCTTCCTCCCTTTTGTCTGTGTTCTCTGTCCCTTTTTTTTTTCTGCTGGGAACTTCTTGGAAATCAGACTTCAGTTAATATGGTATCCCATATGGGCCAGGTCTTTTGCAGTGTGATTTGCAAGTCAGTTGTTGGCTATCTGTGGGCTGCTCTCCTGGGTAAGAACTAACTGGGCATTTCCATTCCTGGTGCTTGTTGTGGTTCTGGGGTGTGGCTCCTTTGCACCTTCCTACATGACTTGGATGGGCATTGCTTGTGCTGCTCTTGTTCAGGAACCTGTTTGTGTGTTTTTCAAGGACTGAACGTGTTAAGTATGTTGTACTTCTCAGTTAATATGTTTTGCCTTTTTTTTTTGTGTGCTGCTCTAGGGTTATTCAGGCTTATTCATTTGGGTCAGAGAGGATTTCCTTCCACAAGTTGCCTAAGTAATCAATTATGGTATTGGGAAAGCATTTAAAAAGTGGAACTCTGAATTGTACTTCTTCCTGAGGTCAGACTTTCATAACTACAGAAGGGATAAAATCCAGAAAAAAACAAAAACAAAAAAAAAAAACAAAGGCTGTTATGGGCAGTGGAATCAGTTCAAGTCCCCTCAGCAGCATTGGCAAATTGAGTGTTCCTGCTGCAGGGACAAGGCACCCAGGCTGCTGGTGGCCTGGGACTGGAGGGTTATGTGACAGAATGTTTGGGCTTTTTTGCCCCAGGGCCCTGGGCTCGTACCTTTGGCCAAATCTGCAGCAGCCACCTGCCTCCCAGGGCTGTGGGCAGCACGGGCAGTGCTGGGGGTGCTCCCCTTCTTTCATCCTGGGCTGGGTTTGCATGGATTTAAAGCCCTCCCTGTGCAAAGGCAGAGCCTCTCCCTAAGAATATTCTCACAGAAACAGTTTCTCACGTAAATTAACGTGACTACTTTAGTAGCTGTTGGTTTTTGAGTTAAGACTCTGTCTTCTAACTATGGATATTCTGCCATCATGTAACCTTAATTTCTCCTTCATGTTGGATGTTCCTGCAGTGTTGGGAGGTGAACTGAGTTCAGTTCTGTGCTGCAGACCTTTTCTGTGTTTGGTGTTCTGTCTTATAGCGCAGTCCTTGTAGCAGTTGGGATATGTTTGGGTAGGAAGAATGATCCCACATTATTTACTTTCACACTCACTTTTTAGAGATGACTTAGCACTTGTCTCCACACTCATATATCAGCTCACAGATGCATTTTCTACAGGTACATAAATAAACCCCAAGTGTTCAGACTGTAGCTGTTAGTACAGATTTTTTAGGTGTAGTTTGCTTTAGCAGAATAGCATGCAACAGGTTTTAATGTCTTGGCATTCAGGAACTTACTCATTATATTTTATATACCCTTATGTACTATTGCCCAGTTTCTCATTATATTGTATGTAAGCTTATAAATTAGAGACCATTTTCTGTGAGTGAACTTAGAGACAGAAAAAAGTCATAAGAAACAAAATGCTCTCAAGCTCTACTTGGGTAGCTTACTATATATTTTTCAAAGAACCTGTTTATATCCTGCCTGGATACAATTTTGGCATCAAATATTTGCCTGACTTAGGAGATTGATGTGTCTGTCTAATCACCAGAGAGATGGTTGTTCACAAAAACTCCTTGGAGCAGGAGCCTGTAGCTTATGGCTCAGAGTTGTCCTCCAGAGGAAACCGATGACAAAGTTAAGTTCAGAAGCACAACACCAGCTGATGTCTCAACCCAGTTTAGAGTTCAGAAGGTACTAAATATCACTTTCCCCCCTAACATTAACATTTAAGTAACAGTGCCCTTAGTGAGCTGTTTTTGTGGGAAAGTCATGTTGGAGTTCACTCCTGTTAAAATGAAGGTAGTTTCTTTTGGTTGGGGTTGTTGTTTTTTTAAACAACAAAAAGCTTAGTTAAGTTCATATTATTGTCCTTGATCTGTTGGCATGTCTCCATTACGTGAACATCTGTAATCTTGAGGTTGTGCATCATTAACCCCTTAACCAAAAAACAGACCCTAATTCAACGTCTAGCAAGCAATCTCGTAGGTAGTTGAACTTTTCATAATCGAGGCAGCAAAGCTCTGGGTGTGAGACTCTCTTAAACAGCAACCTAGCAGGTATTTGAAACCAGAAGGATCCATGATGGCAACAGATTTTTGTTTGTCACAGTTAAAAATATGTTTCTGTGACTGCAGGGTTACACCAAGGTAGTACAGACTGAGTATATTGTCTCACAGCACTTTTTCCCCTTTAAATAACTGTTCTTGGAGATTGACTGACGATTATTTTCCACCTTTTCCTTGTTCATAGTTTGATGCCTTCAAGGTCCACATCATTTTCAGATACAGTAATACTTCAAAATAAGGAATGTATTGATGCGAGTCTCTCTTTCCGTGTTCCTTAGGGGAAGAATGCAATGGACCCTTAAGTGAGACTATTTCAACTGCAGGATCAGAAATCCCAAGCAGCTCTGAGGTAAGATACAGCATGGATGGTGTTAGCTAATGTACTGCTGACAGGAAGAAAGAGTGGTTGCTGTGAAAGACACAATTAGCCTTTTTTCTTTTAGATTGTCTTCTACCCCCTTTTCATCCATGTAAACATTTCCTTCCTGTGTTGTTTTGAAAGAGCAAAACTGTGAATGTAACACTGACACTCTCTTGAGTCTTCTGAGAGACTTACCAATGTCAGTGCTACAACACAGTAGTGGTTGAAAACAGTATGAACATAATGGTGTTTCCAGTATTAGTCTTGAAATTAAAATCGCACAATAATTAAGTGTTTGGACAATTGGAAAAACATAGTGTTTCTGCACAAAGCAGACACTTTGTTTTAAGCCGGGGCCTGCTGGGGAAATGGAGGTGTGTGGGTGTTCTACTGCTCTAGGAACTTTGTGACAGTGCTGCAAGATTCGTGAGAAAGCAAGTGGAAGTTTGAGTTACTAAAATACCTCTTTCCTTGCAACACGTGCAATATGAAAAGCACCATCACGTATTCATCTTTTCACAGCACTTCATTGCTTAGTATGTACAGTACACAATGTCTTAAGGAGGTAGCAGTGTGTGGTTAATATTCAGTTAAGAAACTGATTCAAAAAGAATATTGAAAAGACACGTTCTTGAGATCGCTATTTTATTTTCGTTGCTATAGTCCAGTTTCTATATTGTTGGTATAGGCTTAGAGGAAGAGAGGAAGAGTTTCAGATAGGAAGAGAAACAACTGTTCTGTCAAAGTAGGGTCTTACACTGGCCATGAGCAGTCATCAGAAATGATATCTGTTGAATTGAGTGTTGAAAAACTGCAGCTGTTCTGCTGCTCTTCTTAAAAGTAAAACATGTCCTCACCTGTCTCTAAGGGTCAAATCTGGAGATGATCACATGAAGACAGAACTCAGAAGGGCTTCCTAAATTACACAGATCTTTGTCTTCCTGGAGCATGCAACTATGTCATCCAAATGTTTTCATAAATCTGCTGGTTTCATCTTAAAACTTGTTCCTATGTTCACCCTGCTACTTTCTGAATCTGTTGTAGGAGTTGTAATCATCTTTTTCTCCAGGAAAATGTTCAGTGAACAGCTGTATCAAATACTTCACTGAGCAATGGGCAGACATGATCTCCAGTTATGGTGTCATCATACCATGATAAGCTGACTCTGAGTTACTTGTGAGTGTCTCTGAGTGGATGGAGATGACCTATTTCACCAAAGCTTGAAAAAATTCACTTCAAGCCTTAGGAAGCACGAAATAGCAGAGAACATGGGAGAAAGAGCGCAGTAACTTGAGTTTTTTGTTTTGTTGTTTTCCTTGCTTCTTCTGAGAGGACTTGTATGGCTTTAGATAGTTTGTTTCTGCAGATCAGCTGGTCATCTGATGTTTACTTCCATTTAAATTACTGCTTTTCTGTGCTTTGCCTTATCCTACCCCATGCCCCCTATACATGACCATTTATCTGATTTTTGCTTTCTGTGCGTTAGGCAGACATAAAGCTAGAGAGTTACTCTGAATCTTCTTGCCCAGTTTCACACTCTTATCACCCATGACAGGCTTAATTCTTGATGAATAATGTCCTAGATGTTCAGGTTAAGTCTCTACTTAGTTTTTCTGTGAATTCATTCCAATAGTAAGATAGCGCCTAATATTTACGGGATTTTTTTTTTTCATAAAATGTTAATCTTTTGTCTTCATATGTTGTCACAACTTCAGGTGTCTTCTGTATAAACTGGAAGAATTTCTTTTCCCTCAGTTCTTTGCTAGGCTGGCTTTGACATCCTTGATGCATTCCTGTAGGAACTGAACAGGTTCTTCTATCCCAGCAAGCAAGACAAGCTCTGGCTTCTCCTCTTTTCACCAAGCCCTTCTGAGCTCAGGTCAATATGCTTTGTTCTTGTTTTGACAAGTAGCATATTTCTCTATTTAATGATTTCACTCCAATGGTAGGTTGGTAATTTTCTTGTCACTTAACAATGTTTCTGCAGTTGAAAAATATGAACATTTGGAAATCTTAAACCAATTTAAGTCAAGTAGTTTTGAAACAGGAATGGAATTGATTAATAAAAAAAAAAAACACTGGAAAGAGTTAAATGAATTTACATTCAGGTCACTGCTTCATTAGGCTCGGGCTGTCTTTTGTAAGAGAAAAAACATAACATACAGTAGCAATATGTTTCTGCTCAGCAGTACAGAGAAAAGCTTACCATTGATTAGAGGAGGGAAAAAATAAATCTAGATTTAGTATGGAGAGAAGGAATCATTACCTATCCAAAATCCAGTGGTTCTTTCTTTCTTTTGTGATCTGTAAAGGAATGTGTGATTTGGACATAAGGAGTGATGCAAGTAAAACAAAGGTGAAAAGCAGTCTGTGGTGAAGCCTGCCAACATGTATACAAAAGCTGGATGAAGTCCAGGACTCAAAGAGCATTTGAGTCTCCAATCTGTGGTGCATTTGGTCCTTGTGATTTTGCCTATTTCACTCTGGGTTTTTTTCTTTTCTTTTCTTTTTTTTTTTTTTTTAATCTTCTTGAGTCTCTGTATTTTTCTTATTATTTAATCTCCCACAAGGACAAAAAAAAAATAAGATCATTTGGAGTTCAACAGTTTTTCATATTGCAACCCTTATAGAGTAAATCATCTCTGGATGTCATGCAGGGAGGTGAGGAGACATTTTCAGCAAACAAGGGATGGGAGAAGGGGAAAAAAAAAGGTATGATGGGGATATTTTCAAATAAGTGCTGCAATTAATTTGGTTTGTAGTATATCAGCATCTGGAAGATGTGTATACAGAGGACTATTTGTCTCTCTGCTGTTCCAGTTAAGAACTACAAAGTAATTTGAAATGTTTACTTGGTATGCATGTGGACCCCTTGGTATGCAGGTGACTGCACTACTCTAAGGCTGCAGGATTGTGCCCTAATCTAGCTCTGAGGAGTTAGCAATTACTTTTGCACGGTTATGCATGAAATTTTCACTTTCCTGTTAGTTTCACACCAGTGAAATGTTCACTAACAGCTCATGTTAATCAGGATTTTCCATAATGTAACTTGATCATGAGAAAACCTGAGAACAAGCTGTCTTTATTTAAACCAGGTTAGCAGAAGTAAATTGACAGAACTCCATCAAATGTATTAAAGCAATGCATTTTACCAAAACTGGGGAGGTGACACATAGATTATTATTTTTTTCAGAGCAGCAGGTGCTGCAGGTGTTCCAAATTAATTGTTGTGGGTTTTTTTTCCCTGAAGAAACACCATCATAATATACATTACTTTTCATTTTTTAATTCAGACAGGTGGATTTTCAAGTAGAGAGAGACTTAAAATACCATTATCAATATTGTGAAGGCAGACCAAATTGGTTCAAAATCCCAATGGAAGTACAAAATTACTTCTTCAAGTTGTAACAAAAACACAATCTGAGGGCTGTTTTGGGGAGAGCCAGAGTACACTGAAGATTTATGAGAGTGGATTCCAGAGTAAGAAGGACCAACCCAATGCTGCTGCCACCACTGCCAACCTTGGTTTTCCTCTCAGCAGAGTTGGACTCTTTGAGTTGGTTCCTGTTTTGGGGGTCATGTGTTACCAAGGTGAGACCCCCTTTGTGCTGTACATCAATTTTGACCTCTAATGGAAAAGTGGTGCGTTTCTACAAGAGGACTTGAAACGTGCAGGAGAGGGTTTGAGCACCAGTTTTACACTAGTTAACCCCAATGACCTGAGATAATTAACTGCAGACAGGTTTCCCTACATCTATTAAAATTGTACCTCTGTGGGCAGTGAGCACCAGTGGGTGGCTAAAACCTCTGTGGAGGAGGGGGGGGAAGCAATGAGTGGGAGAAATGTGGGATGGAGAAGTTGGATAAAAGCAGATGGAAGAGTACCAGCATGGATGGGGGGGGCATGTGTGCAGTGGAGAGGGCAGGAGCCGTGGGGCAGCACTGAAAGCAAGGCTGTGCTTTCATGGGTGTTCAGTTTGTGCAGTATTTTACATGGCAGGTACTTGTATAACTGGAAAAAAACTTTCTGCTTAATTGTCTCAGCCCTTCGTTCTCTGCTAATAGAGCAGGTTTTTTTCCTGTAGCATCAGTGACAGGAGGATTAGATTTCTAAACCCAGTTCAGACTATCTCACAGTAAGAGCATAGTGCAGCTATTTATATTTGCACTGGTTCTCATGTGGTTTCCTTGCCAAAAAACAGATCGATCTTTCTGTGTTTTATTTGACTGTGTTCTGAAAAGGACATTTTTGTCTTACTTAGATAAGCAAATACCCAGAGATAGCACATAAAAAGAATGTAAAGATGTGTGTATGCATTACTTGACATGTGAACAGGACAAACCCAGCACAGTTGTTTCACAGGATTACAGGAACGGACTTCAGTGGTTTCTCTCAACAAAAATTGTAGTAGAAGTGAAAAATACTGTTTTCTAATTTAAAAAATAATAAACGGTACTTTATGAAAATTGGATTTAGGGTAATAAACTTTTTGAAATATTACAATTCTAAAGCAATAAATGATGGTCCAATTATGAAATGCTGTTAGTGTTCTGCTTCTATTGAAAGTTAATTGAATTCCATAAAGAAGTGTTGTGTTTTCATAATGCGCTCTCACTGTTTGGTTGCACTGTTTAAACTTGTCTGTGGTTTGTGTACAGAAGCAAAGCAAAAGAAGAGTGTGATGTTATTGACTCTCAGAATTAGATACTGCAGAACAGTTGAGGTATTGCAAATCAGTATTTGTTCCAATGGCAAAGTCTGATCTCAAAATCCGTCGCTGCCGCAGTCCCACACTGGGGCCATGTCTGATGGCCATGTCTGTAGGATGTCTGTGCTCTGCAGAGCCCTCTGTTCTTGGTGTTCCTGTCACACCTCTGTGCAGTCTGGCCCGAGGGTGCTGCAGCAGCCCCCACGCCCACGTACAGGAAAGTAACACCAGCTATTCTACAATTAAAATCAGGGATGGGCCCTGCTGGCTGTGGGTCAGAACTGGAAGCTGGGAAGCCCTCACTGGTCCATTATTAAGAATAACAACTGCAATTCCTGGTACCAGTTTGCCTTGTCTGCACTGGGAGACTGAGGATTTGTTTCCTTGCACTTGTTTTTGGGCAGTGCAGGCTGTGTAATTTCAGTTTGTATTTCAAGAAATAGTCATTTAAGGGGCATCACGTTGTGGGTGCAGCCATCTATGCTGTGTACACTTTCTCTCCTCGGTATCAAAATAAATAAGAGTACTGTTAGAAGTTGTTCTTCATCAGCTTGTAAACAGTAATCTGTGCCAATTGGTTTAGACTTCATTTCTTTCTAAGGGAAATGCTGAGGAGTACTGTATAGCTCTTACCAAAAATGGTGATTATTAATACTTAAAAGTAATGTGGGCCACGTAAAAGTTGGTGGTGTAGGCTGGAGACCCAGCTCGCCTGAGGAAGTGGAGATTGGTTTAAACTTTTGACTATCTAGCCTGAAAATCCATCTCTAGCTCAGAAGAGCTTGTATCAACTTAGACCAGAAACTACACTGTTTCTTCTGAATTAGCCTTTTATTTTTAAAGCATCCTTTGCATCATCGCTAACAACATTATGTTTTTCCCGTGATGCCACTGGCAGGGCCTAAGCAGCACTGAGACTACTTTACTCATCCCTGAACATCAAGTGGTAAGCAGTAAGCGACATTCATGCTTCCTTGCATGAATTTGTGTGGCGTCTTCTATTACAGTTTGCCAAAACATCCCTCACCGTGAAATTTTCCAGTTTCAAGGATGCCATCCTTCAAAAAAAAAAAGCATATTTTCTAGCTTTTAAATTATAAATGTGGTGTTTGCATTTATTCCTAATGATGATTTAAAAAAAAAAAAATCCAAGCAAATTGAAAGGATAAATAGACAAAAATCGAAAAGTTAAGATTGGTGGAGAAAACTGGAAAGTTTGCGCTTTTTTTATCATTGTTTTGGTTTGATGGGCTATAGGATATATTCTGACTCTGGTGTTATTAACAAGTGTGGGATTCCTTGTTACCATGATAGCCTGAGGGCTCTGTGAGTCAGCATGATACTTTAAATAAAGTTTTAAAGAGTGAGAAAAAAACACTGATGTAATTTGAAACGCGTTGCCTCTTTTTTTTTCATTGTAGCAAAAAATAAGGAAAGGCTCAAAGCAGCCACTTACTGAAATTCGCAGAAAAGATAACTGTATAAATTCTCAAATATATCAGAAAACTTAACACAATCATTATTGCTTTGTGGAGAAAAAGTACAAAAATTCACTTAAGATAACTGAAGAAGTACATGCTGAGGTGTATTAAAACTGTCTGCTTGCTTACATTGGGCTCTGGTGTCTTCCATTAACACCTACGCTCTCCTGGCATACTTTTTATTTTCCTTTGTTCTGTTCTTGTTTACCCAGAGAGGCTTTTTATGTGCGTTTAAATTTCAGTGCAAATATCTCAGTGTCTTAAACGGCTTTGAAATGCATGTTTTCAAGCTTTCAGACATTAATGTGGTTCAGAGTTGAAACACGAGTGAAGGGGAAAAAAAAGCAGCTTGCAAGTTTCAGCTGCAAGAAATACATGGGATTTTGTGTTTCTTTGAATGGGAAAGATGATGGTTTTGTTTGCAACCTTGTGACCTGCATGAAGTCTAACTGGAAACTGGGATGTGTGGTGGTAAGAGTGTTGTGAGTACACTTCTTTGAAGTGAGTAACTCTTCAGTTGCACGGATTCCTCCAAGGAAGAATAATGAAGAGAACTTCATGGAAAGGGGCTCTCTGGTAAAATGGGAACTGTGTTTATGGGGCATAAACCAGAAATTTGCCTTTTTGGTTTTCATGGGAGTGCCTGTATATTTGCGTATCTTCTGTAGATGCATTCACAGGAACGTTTTTCTTTTGCAAATACATTTGTATTATTGTATATGTGTGTTTATAAAATTATGTTTAAACTTATATATGTATATATAAATATATATAGGTATATATGTTTATATTTATAAAGTTGTATTTAGCATAGCAGCACTTAGATCTGCGTGTTTTTCCTGTAGCTGTGTGTTTATTTCAGTGAACAGGAGTCTATAAATATTCCATGCAAACTGGGGATCTAAATGAAGGTGTTAACTTTGTTTTTAAGCCACTGAATGTTTCCTACCCCTTCCGTTATGGAAGCTTCTCTTGTATTTTGATTGAGCTTTTAAACACTTATATTTTTGTCCATTTCTGTATTCTGAAAGTTTTTCTGCAGTGGAAGTTCATAAATTACCTAATTAGTTTTTAATGCAGTTCTTTTGGGTTTTTACCCTGTCCATTTTAGATCTTACATGCCTGTGTGATTATCAAAGGCATGCAGTCAATAAAATAAATATTTGGTTTCTAGACTATCTTGTAAGTGAGCAAATGTTACAAATCAATTTCATTTTCTAATTTCAGACAGGTTTTTTGCCTGGAAATGTAGGACTGTGACAGTATAACTCTTTGATGTGCTGATGGGGATCACGAAAACAACCATTCCATGTTATTAACGTAACCTCATAGCCAGAGGTGCTTCCCTGTGCTGTAACTCTAATGAAGCTGTAATGGGTTCCTCCACTCCAGATTAGTGTTGGTTACTGCTTTGTTCCTGAAAGTGCTGCTCTAAACCACCTTCCCACAAAAAAGGTGCAAGATACAAAAAGCGGAAGGGGAGCGGTGCTGAGGTCTGAACTTGCAGTCCCGTATTTGTGGGGCTGGACACTTGGGAGACCTTGAAGTCCAGGGCACTGAGTTTGGAACGGGCATTTCTGAATGTAGGCCTCTAAGGAACTTGCACTCTTCTGACTGAATAATAATCTGAAAAGTATTGCTTTAGGACAAGTTCCCCTGTCTTTGAAGGATGGGCATGGAGAGGGCTGGGATATTCAGCAGCAGGGTGTATTTGGAAGGAATCTCTGTGCCTATAAGGAGTGAGCTGTGCTAAGTGACCTGTAAGGACATAAAATTCCTGTTAGGAAACAGAAATCCCCCAGAGTCCTGTAAAAACATACGGGATTAAATCATTAGGGTAAAACCTGCAAAATATATTTGCTTTTGGGGTACTGTGATTGCCTTAAAGCACTGAGGGGGAGCTGCCCACACTGCCCGAGGCTGTCGGTGCCACGGGTGGGCAAGTGAGGCCATGGAGACATTTACCACAGCCCCCGTCCCTCAGCTTCAAACCAAAGCCATTTCTCTGAGGCACACATCGTGTCTGAGGTGAGGATTGCAAGTGTAGGCTCTTGGAGGGTTGGTTGGTTGGTTGGGCATTGTCCAATAACCCAACCTCTGCTGGGTGTCTAGACAGAAATTATTGAATATGGGGTAATTAGAAATATTAATGTAATTCCATGTGAATCCCATAAGTTTGCACTTCTGTAGCCACGTGAAAAGAAAATTTCTCTCTTCACGACAGACTATTACAGCATTCAATTAGCAGATCTATCTGCAAGTTGTGAGGTCACTTAGTTCTTAGAGGGATAATTAGACTATTGAGACTGGAAAGTTACTATAGGAGGGCAGTATTTGAACAGGTGGTTTTCGTGAAGTTGCTTTGCAGTTGATGGATTTATTCAACTTTTTGAAAGCGTTGGAAAATGCTGAATGTTTGCAGTAGACTCCTGCAATGAACTTGGATTGTAAGCGACCTCTGGGAGTCTCCTCGTCCTCAGGACAAGGCTGGTTTCAAACTTAGGTCAGGTTGCACAGTCCTGGCCTGGCTTGACCAGGCTGTGTGCTCTTTGGGGATGGAGATTATGCAGTCTCTCTGGGTAGCCTTTTGTACCCATTCCCACTCAACCACACCCTCACATCCAGTAGAAATTTCCCTTGTTGCGACTTGTGGCTGTTGCTTCTGGAGTTTTCACCGTATGGGTTGGGGCCCCTTCTCTTCTGTAATTCCTCATTAGGTATAACTGAATTATTCAAAAGCTTCAGCTTGCTTTCTGTGTTGGTAAGTTTTAATTTAGTACTTGTGTTGCAGGAGGCACACAATACAGAGCATCTACTGTGATGAGGTGTAGCTTCATTTAATAACTGCAGGTTGTCCAAGATAATTAATTTGAATGCAGTTCTGTAAAGAGCTGCTACTAATCCGTAATGTTTAATGATTCACTGATAACACCAATGCAAATTACAAACTTTTAATATATTTTAAACCTGTAGGTGCACATATATGCATGAACCTGCATAAGTATGCAAGACTGATCTTGTTCCCGTTGTGAAATCCAAATGCAGCAAAATGGAAAGGAATAATTTATGTGTTTAATAAGCAGTCCTGTCACTATCCTTGATAAATAATCCTAAGTACAGAAGGAGAGGGAAGTGATAAGTATTCCCCTTCTCAAAGCAGATCCAGCAATGACTACTGCATCTTCTTAAATTGATAGTCAGGCCTTTAATGACTGAAGGTTCTGATACATCTTAAAAAATGAGTGCATGTCGATGGCACTAAAGATAAAATATTACTTCAATTGTATTGAATAATCTAATTATAACTACGCAACCCAAACAATTTGGAATACTCCTTTGGCAGGAGCTTTTTTTGAAGGAAATATTATGTACTGATTTATTTCTTCTTTGTGTATATGATTCTGTGGCTTGCACAGTGTAAGCCAGTGGTTGCGTTTAGTCTTTTTTAGGGCAATTCCCGAGCATTTTAAGTTGTTAGAATGCACTTTGACATTCACTTACTGTGATGCTGAACGATTACATTACTGTTGATTCTATACAGATGTGGGTGTGGTTCTGTGCACTATGTTAATTTGGTTAAATCAACATCTAAACTGTTGCAGTTTGCATGTAGTCACAGTTATATTTACAAAGAAAAACCCAAACCTTTAAGTTCAAAACAGAACAGAGTAATGCATTTTCTTTTCTACTATTGGATTCCATGGTTTTTGTGAGCCTCTTAATCATGCAAGATTATGTACTGCTTTTGGAAGCAGAAGTATTTTCTGAGGTAGGTGATTTCGGTCATGCAAAATAGTCTACTTTAATTGATCTGCTGTAAATATTCCTCAGGAAGAAAAGCCACAGAAAACCCTCACCGAATTGCTGAAAAGGGAAGGCAAAGAAAGGATGGCAGCAATTTCAGGAAATAATTTCTTTTACCTTTTGCAACACAGGGTTTTGTAGCCCCCCAAAGGCTAGGATAGGGAACAAAGGAATTCTCTGTAGTGCCTGGGTGCTTCCAGTAGGCTGCTATCTGGTTCCAGCAGTTACCGATGTGTCTAATGGAGATGCATAAAGTTGTGTAACACCATAGGAATTTTCAATTATTTGTATTTAATTTCAGCCTACTTGAAGATAAACACATGTCCAGGACTGTGTGGATACTGTTGCTTGTAATTTTGTCAGCTCTGGAATTACGTGGTTGCCACTTGTTTTTTTGTGTCCCAGCGGGTCCAACCTAACAGGAGTGTAACAGAAACGCTGTGTGCTTGTTGTGTTACCCTTGTACTACACTCAGACCCCCTTTTTTAATGTTCTTTTTTAAATCTGACTAAGTAGCCAAATGATGGCAACTAGCATTATGGGAGTCATTCTTTTAAAACATACACTTGCTGTCAGAATGGATCCCAGCACAGCTTCGCCTTGAAAAGACACGATGGTCAGATTATTTGTGGGTGCCTTTGTTTTTCTGATATTTGGAGGTTTTTCCCAACTTCAAGGAACACAGATTCTGGCTCACTGTAGTTGGGGTGTGTGTGCTCCAAGCAGGTGGTGTGCTCCTTGGAGGGAAACAGTGGACCTGCTAACTGCTTGTTGGTTCTTCCAGCAGAGTGGAAGGAGATACAATCTGTTCCTGAAGCGACGTCTCAGGGTAAACCAGTGAGGAATGGTATTGCAAGTGGCTTGGATGGCTGCAGTAATAACATGCTTCACTGTGTGATGCCTTTTGTTAACTGGGAGCAAGCTTCACAGTTATAAATAAATACTCTGTGCTTTCTCTGGGAACTTTTTCACATGTATTCTTGCATGGTGTGAGACGGAAAACGACAGAGACATAGCCCTCTGAATTATTCTGTTTTGTTCCTACTCTAATAAAATGAAAACGCAATTCAGCCCCATAAAAATACACTTTTGTTGATGGGTGTGGTTAAAAAACACCAGCCTTCCTCAGCAGAGAGGCCAGATTTCCTCTCTGGAATTCCCCAATTTAGACCAGACTATTAACTTGTATGGAGAGCACTTTGCTGCATGTCTTGTGCACAGATTGGTGAAGCTGAATATTGATATGATAACAAATAATATTACCTTACATTGCAAATAATGTTACCTAATATGAGTTAACTTCCTTAGGGGAGTGGGGTTATAGTCTTCTGTTTGCCTAACATTAATTACTGTGGCGTAATCAATGAAAAAGGTAAATTTTGTTACTATGACACTCCGGCATGCCAATAAGGTAAAATATGACCTTTAATAGATCAGTTGGAGTACTAATTACCCTGTTGCATTGATACCTTTTATTAGATGTATTTTTTTCCCCCCGTGAAAGTAAATACTCAATTTTGAAATGTCACTCCTCTGTTGTTTCTGTGCTATTTATATATGTAGTAATTGCTGGCACATATGTCTCTGTGGTGGTTGATTCAGTGAATCTTGTTATGTAGAGGAAAATGCATGGAATTCATGTTTTGCCACCTGGTTCCAGTATTCACAAGTATTGCTACACTAACATATATTTATTCTTTCTGTACTAGTTATTATATATTGTGCTTGTGGACATATGTAGTTAATTTTGAAATTATTTTAGCTGAATTAAAATGTTAAATCTTGCCCAGGTATATCTTCAACTATGAAGAAACTGAAGAATTGTGGCAATGTGGGGAAACTTCTTTGTCTTCTGTTGTATTTTAGAGAAACAGCAATACTTGTGGGTTTTTTTATTCATATGCCTTTATCTTCCACAGATTGATAAAAGACATCAAAGCAAAGATTCTATTTTCTTCAGGGATGGTGTCAGGAGAATCGATTTTGTTCTCTCCTACGTGGATGATTTTAGTAAGGAATTGGAAAAAAAGTTGGTAAGTTTGTCTTTTTGAAAATCCTCTTAGTTTTTATCTTTAGTAACCTGAATATCAGTTACTAACTCTTTCAGATCGCTACACTCAACTGGAATAGGACTTAGCTAAAAGTGTTATAGATGTGTGAAAAGCCATTCCATGTATGGAAATTTCTGTGTAATTTACTGTTGTGTGTCAGGACCCAATTTTATTGGATTTTTGTGACTGTGTTATTGAATTTATCACTCTCCATTGCTTAGGCTGGGCAATATATAAAACAACTGAGCAAAGTAATCCAAATTATTTTGCTTCTTCGTTCACAGTCTAGCTGAGACTTTGGAGAAATATCTGTAAACTGTTTTATCTGCAAATACTTTTAAATGCAGGAGGTTTCTTCTAAATAAGCAAAGCATCACCCAAACAATAACTATTTTTTCCATCCACTGACTGCAGCTTTTTCTGAAATGCCAGTGACTATCCCTGAACTTCCCAGCAAGGCCCAGTTGCCTGAATGACACCTATTTGTTCCATGCTCACACTGACACTTGTGGCTTAACTCGGCTAAACATGTAAATTCCAGCTATATAAAAAATCCAGTACTGTGAGATGTAGTCAAGATAAACAACAAATTTCATATAAAGCACAATATTAAAAAAAAAAGAGAGATTCTAAGGTGGTTTTTTTCTTCTGTATTTCCTGCCTTCTCTCTGAGTCAGGAGAGGTTGCATTTACAAACTGATCTCTCCAGTGTATAACTCCAAAGTTCATTCATGATTTAAAAAAATTAAAAAGAGAGAGACACCAAAAAACATTCATTCTCGCGCAATCATATTCTTCTGAAAGATAAGAGTATCTGAAAATGAAATAATTATAGCAATGCTTATGACAAAATCATGCTCAAAACTAAAGGTCTGGGAAGTAAAGGACAGTTATCATCTATGTCTTCTCACATTTGTTTCATAATTAAAAAATCTAATTTCCTTTGAACAAAAACTGCAAGATTAAGCTGTAAAAAAATGGCCTGTTGATTTAATTCCTTTATGAAGGAAATTGTGTTTTCATTAAGGACTTATGCTGCCTAAACTTGCATCCAAATACAACTCAGTGTAGAGCACAGGCCCTCATCTTACCTTAAGAAACCTGGGAATTTCTGTCATAGTCTGTGTTTGATGCTTTTCCCAGGTGAAGCACCCCTGTCAGCTCTGCTCAGTGAGCCACATTCCAGAGATTTTCTTGGGAGACCAGGGTTATTTTATGGCTACAGTACCATAGGTTTATCTACAGACATATAAAACCTTTTCAAACTCAAACCCTCTGTCAGGCTGTAATCCTCGCTGCATTCCTTTTTCTCCCATGAAATGCATTTTAAAAAAAAGGAGGAAGAGGAGACCACTCAGTGTAAAGAGCGGAAAAAAAGATATCCATGCAGAATTTGTCAAAGCAACTCTTAAAATAGACTTTTCCATTAGTCATACTCAAATTATTTAAGATGAGGAAAGAAATTGAGAAACATTACTGTTTAGGTAATGTTTCAAGTGGGAAGGAAAATAAGCCAGATGGTCAGTCCCTTGTTCATATTGTGTGCAGCAGTTTCCTTCACTTTGCTTTACGGATCATTAGGGGGTAGCAGGAATCCTTGCCAGACCAGAGGCCACGGGCAGGGGTGTCATTATTGAACTGAGGGATTCACGTGAGGAGGAGCCCAAGAGTTTGCTAATACTGTGTTTCCTATCTGAGGTAAAAATGCACTTGCTGGGAAGAAACATCTGTCTTGCAAAAGGCCAAAACATCCACGTTAACTTTTGTGGGATTTAGTTCTTGTGGATGTCTGTTACTTGGAGAAGAGTTTATGGCCCCGTGGAGGAAGGGGTTTGGTCAGTGGCCCTGTAGATTAGCTCTGCAGTCACTGGACAAACGGGCATGGAGATATCAGTGTTTTTACACAGTTCCTGGGGAATCTGCATTTGCCCTGTCTTTGTGTTCAGCATAGACATTTATGCAATTAGTATACCCGTAAATTGGTGCAGACTTCTTAGCACAGAAGTCCTGTTTTCTTTGTGGGAGCAAGATTTAAGTATTGGTGCACTGCAGCCTCTGGAATTCATCTGACACAAACTGTACTTGATATTGTACAGTCATCACAGAAATGTGGATTTCTTTTACTGTGGCACAATGATACAGCAAAATGGAGCAGCCAAGAATAGGAATGTTCATACAAAGAGAATAACAGTTGTGACAAAGGCTTTTGTTTCCTTGTCTGAAGGAAACAGCTGTATTCTGCACTTCTAAGAATGGGATGAATAACTTCTTTGTGTGTTTCAACATAGCCCTAATACAGATGTAAGAGATGGTCTGTTCATCTTCTCCCTCAGTTTCATGCAGAACAACTGCATTAATTTCATTGATGTTCCCCGACACATTCCAGCTTCAATGCTGTTTTGAACTTGCCTTCTAAATCCAAACCACAAACTCCTCTAAACAGAAGTTAGGATTACATTTTTGTGAGACAATACTTTATATTTTTTCCTTAAAACCTCCACATAAGCAGAAATATTTTACTCATGTATGAGAAGTATGTGAACATCAAAAAAAAAAATAGAACTAATTTATAAAATTAATAACTAGGACATGATCTTTGTCCCTATGTATATTTCTTCACAAGAACTCCAGAGCATTAGGGATTCAGGGATGTCTGTGCAAAGTAACTTGCTCCTGTGTTGACTGGAAGCAAAGTGCCCCTGTCCCCAGTGTCAGAAAGACATTTTATCAAACCCTTTTCCAGTTTTCATCATCTTGGACGAAACTTCTGCTTTCTTGGAGGCACCACATAGCCCAGAGTTAGGGAGCCAGGGGCAGCAAGTGGGATCGAGTCCAATGAGTCAGCAGTGCCCTGGCAGCCAGGAGGACCAGCTGCATCCTGGGGTTTGTCAGGCAAAGCATCGCCAGCCGGGCGAGGGAGGAGATTGTCCCACTCTGCTCTGCACTGGGGCAGCCTCTCTTGGAACACTGTGTACAGTTTGGGGCACCACAATACAAGAAAGACATGGAGCTGTTAGAGAGTGTCCAAAGGAGGGCACAAGGGTGAAGGGTCTGGAGGGGAAACCGTAGGAGGAGCGGCTGGAGGAGAGGGGACTGAGGGGAGACCTCATCGTACTGTACAACTTGCTCATGAGGGGAAGAGGAGGGGCAGATACTGATCTGATCTCTTCACTCTAGTGACCTGTGATAGAACCACAGAATCATAAAATATGCTGAGTTGGAAGACACCCATCAGGATCAAAGTCCGACTTCTGGCCCTGCACAGGGCAGCCCAGTAATCCCACCATGTGTCTGAGAGCATTGTCCAAATGCTGTTTGAACCTTTACTTCCTAGAACCCAACCTAAACCTCCCCTGAACAGCTTCATGCTGTTCCCTGGAGTCCTGTCACTGGTCAGCAGAGAGACTCACTCTGGAGAGCACACGGAGCACCCTCCCAGCCATGTGGGCAGTCCCTGCAGGCTGCAGGAGGGCCAGTTATCCATGCTGTCGACCTCCTGCTCTCATGGCTCTGGGTGGATGAGATGACAAGAGGCCTTCCTAAACAGGCTCCATCTCATCTGAAGCTTTCTTCAGAGGGAGCTGTGTGGGCAGTCTTGCTCAGGCTGATCCCATACTGTGTTCTTTAGCTATGAGCAGGCTTCTTGTGCACTTTACCAGTAGCATGTAAATGTTCCCCAAGGCCATATTTACTTCCCAGTATCCTACACGTGACTGCAGTTGGAATAAGCCTGAGAATCCTGATACATAAAGGGCTTTGGTGAGCTTGGTGCTCCCTGCCTAAAGGAAGAGGAGTTTGATTAAGGAGTATTATGTTGTAAACTTAAAATTACTTTAATCTCTGTTCTTTGACTGTTGTGACAGGCAGTGCCACCACAAACAGCTTTATAGTAGTTGTTTCTCTTCCACAGATCATGCGGTGTTATATCTGCATTGGGCTGTTTAGTGCTGCTGGACTTTGGATCTTGCTTTGTTAATCTTATCAGGATGGTTCCTTACAGCCCAGCATGTGTTGGGTGATAAAGTTACTCTGTGCTCATCCCCCACCATGTGAGATATCCACAGCGGTGTTTGCAGAGGTGAATGCTCTTCTGGCCTCTCTCCTACCAAGGCCACAGTGGTCTCAGAAAATATGGTTTCAGTGCTTTACAGATGCTTGGGAGAGGCTTGAGAACTGTGCTTAAACAAAATATGAGGAAGGGCGGTAGCCTACTCTGGTCTTCACTAACGGGATGACTTACAGAGCTTCCCTCTGTGACTGCAGGGTAGCATCTACAGCAGATTCAAAGATATATGCACCAGGTACAGCTTTTTAGGTTTGGGGCAGGAAGCTTTAAATTCTAACAAGTACACATTAGAACCAACCAGCACTGGCCCAAGGGTATGTTGTTTTGGGCTTTTTTGCAATAGCAGCAGACTGATTTCCTTTTAAAAATGTTTGTTTCCAGTGACTGGAAAGTTCAGTACATTGCATGAGTTTCAGAGAAAGGGGCTTAAGGGAGGAGGACAAGGTGCTAAAAAGAGCATGTTTTCTATTAGAGCACTGTAATTTCTCACACTAAGTGTACAGTAAGGAAAAATAAGAAATAAGTAAGAGGCCAGACCCTTTGGCAGTGTCTGTTCCTGAGCTGCACAGCTGGAGAGGAGCTGGCTGGTGTCTGGTGGCAGAGGACCCTCTGAGCTGACTCACTTGGCTGTCTTCCAGCGTTTGCTGGGGAAAGAACACACACCACTGTCCTTTGTTTGGAGAAAATGTAATCCAGACTAGCACACAGCTTTGGATACTAGGCTTAGATGTCATTATAGCACTTTAACATGCACTCTTAAATCACCTTTTAGTTGTGTTGTTCTCTATTTGGTTATCAGGTTGGCAGACCAGAGCTCTCTGATGTTTATACAGGTGCATGTAGGAAGTTTAGTGGGATAGATTATTAAAAAATAGTGCATGGAATTGCATTTGCCCCCAGCACGTGCTAGAATGGAGGAGTTAGCATATTTGCAAGTTTATATAGTCAAGTGTCTAATTTAATATCTAATAATATTTGGCAAAATCAGATGGGACAAGTAAAAATGAAAGGCCACTAACATAGGGAAATACATCAATACATCTTAAGGTACATTTAAGGGCTGTGAAAGCTATTCTTCAGTCTATATTCATTTGTCTGAGCAGTTTATGCAAACTGAAATGCAAAAAAGGGCAGACTGCTGCTCACAGACGTGCAGGGAAAGGAAGTTGGCTGACAGCTGTGGTGGTTTGCATTTTTTAAAGTATGTTTGAGAAATGTCATTTAAGACCCTTCAATAGAAAAAACATCAGGCAGCATTGCAGGTTTTAGCCAAAAATAAATTTGTGGTCGAGCTTGTGCATTCTAAAGAGGACAGGGCTCAATATTTGCCTTACTTTAGGGTTATTCTGACAGTTCTTCAGCAAATTTTATATAATTAAAAGGAAATTAATGCAGTCTCCCTATAGGAGCAAAAATTACACAGAGAAGGAGGGGAAGAAAATGTTTTTCCCTAAAGGCACCACTTAGGAATTACTTGGCAAAATAAAGAGTTCCAGGAGGATCTCAAGCTCACAGAGGTCACGCAGCCACCACTCACTGCCACAGGCAGGTTTGTTTATCTCTGCTGAAGTCCACGGGGACTCTATGCAAGCTAAGCACATGGGAGGTCACCACACGTGGTGATTTGTTGGTCTTATCTGGTTTTACAGTGGTGTTTGTGAAGTACTGTTTGTACTGTAATCAATACTTGAACATCTATATCAGGCATAATTGTAAACCAGGTAAATAGATAAATAGATGAGGCTGTGAGCAATTGGTCTTCCACGTGCTTCCAGGATTTTATTTTCCATCTAGTTTTGACTGACATTCTCTGAGCAACTTGGCTTCAGCTTGAACAGTGACACACCCCACATACAAGCCTCCTGGAGAGTCAGGAGTGCTCAAAACATCAGGAATGCTCAAAACACAAGACATCAGTTCCTTCTCTGATTAACCAGAACAAGCCTTTTCCTACCCAGTAGGTTTCCTGTTGCAGTTCCTGATGTGTTGCCATCACCAAGCTGGCCTGCACTCGGAATTTCCCTGGTGTGCATCAGCTGGTTTTTGTCTGCTTGCTTTTAGGAGGTCACATAGCATTAAGGGGTTGTCATCAGGGCAACTGAGAGAAGCTGGAACTCGGTGAGTCATCAGTAAGCGATCAGTTAGTTGCTAACTTCATCAGTTGCTCAAGTGTGTTTTTTTCTCTCTCTAGGAAAGAAGAAAAGAATTTGAGAGCAATCTGCAAAAGGCAGGTTTGGAACTAGAAACAGAAGACAAGAAGGTAAAAAAAAAAAAGGAAAAATTAGGACTAAAGAAATAGAGCTGCAAATTAATAAACCACTTTGTTTGAGTAAAATTATAAATTATGCTGGTGGATTTCAGTGGAGTGTGACTAATTTAGGTGAAACAAGATTAATATGTTTATTTGAGTCCTTTTTCTAGGTGCATTCGTAAGAATTGTGGAAGTAGAATGACTTTGATTCAAGAGGAAGTGATGGCTTTTGATTTCATAACAAAAAGAAAGTGGTTCCAAAATAGCTGTGATTTGATTTAAATCCACTTAAACGGGAAGTGTGCTCACAGCAACATTTAATCCTACCTAACAATGAGTAATAAGTTTGGAAGGTTGGTGGATGGGTTAGTCATGCCCACTGGATGTTGTAATTATGAGGAAAGGGTGAAACAACTTGAGGATGTTTGATTAGTGTTACTGTTTTGTTTACATGGAGAACATGGGATTTTGACTGATGCAGTCAGTGTGCCAGAGGCTGAGTGGGGTAAAGTAACTCTTGATGATGTTCAGACTCTGTAACATTTATAGATGGGGATTCATTGAGCAATATCTTCAAAGTGCCTTCTGATTGCTATTTTCTGCTGTGTATGCAGAGGAACACTGAAAGAACATGCACTGTTGGGTGAGGCCTGTGATAAGAGTATTCCTCGTGTTTCCAGTGCATTCAGTGTAATGACAGTTTTCAGGCCTCAGTGTATGAGATTAATATAGTTTGAAAAGCCACTGTGAGCTTTTAGTGGTGCAAAGGTTGTTTTTATGAACGGACAACCACTCACATAAGCTTTTCAATTAAAAATATATATATACAAGAAGTTCCCCTATTCCCTCCTCCCCCCTTTTTTTTTGTAAACCTTTCAAAAATACGTAAAAGTCAGTAAATTGTGTATGTAAAAAAAACATTCCCGTAAATCTTCCAATAAAACACAGTTTGGTCTGATGTCTGATTTAACCTTCCTGGGGCAGGAATCTGAAGATGGCAAGATCTTCTTCGTGAAGATCCACGCACCGTGGGAGGTTCTGATCACGTACGCTGAAGTGCTGAACATCAAGGTTCCCATCAAGGAAAATGACATTCCCTCCACGGTGGAGAACCCCCTGGACTGCATGCTTTTCCCACTCAGGCTGCCCGAGAAGGTGATGCACCCCGAGCCGGATTATTTCACGGCCCCGTTCAGCAAGGACAAGCAGGAGCTGTACCTCATAAACGACGAGAGCACTTTCTTCTCGCCGTCCATGAGAAACAGAATAGTGAGTATGTCAGCTTGGCTGCTCTCACCTACCTGCAGTTTCACACAGCCCCCGTTCAGAATAGCCCTGCAAGGAGGGAGGGAGTCTAGAAACTGGTGTCTGTGGTAGCCTGGGTGCCTGTGTGTCTTTCTGAGAAATCTGGGATAATACTTGTTGGAGCGGATCTTCTGGGTGTCTGTAAGGCAGCTGTGCCCTCAGTGTTCTTACACGGGGTGAGGACTTCTGAAGAAATGCCTCCTGCTTTTGTGTGTTGTTCCAGCAGATTATACACAGGGCACCACTATTATAGGGTTCCTTTAAATGGCCTTAAAATGGGAGAGTCCTGAAACTCTTGTCTTTGAATCTCAGGTTAATTATATTCTTACACGTTGCCCTTACGGAACAGAAGAAGGGAAGAAAAAATTTGGAATTAAGAGGCTGCTGAACAATGGCACCTATACAGCTGCATATCCTCTTCATGATGTAAGTATTTTAGCTTTCTGCTCCCTTGAGCATTTCCCAGTGTTTTCACTCTTTTAGCTGCTGTGAATTTGCTGTTTCCAGCAGATACGAGAACGTACTCAAACCCTTCCATTTGTCCCACTGATTCTATTTAATAATACACGAGACATACCTACCAGCCCTGCTGTTTGGCTTTCATGTGCTGAAATGTTTCTTCCTGTGGAGGAGTTTTAAGGATATACCCATGTGTCAGTCACATCATTTCTTTAGAGACTTATTTCATCATATGTCCCCATAATGTCTGTGATACATGCAGTAATACCCTGGAAAGATTATAACAAGGAGTGGTTAATATATGTGGATTTAGTCCTGAAATCCCTTGGAGAAAACAGGAGAGAGATGGGTTGCACTACTTTACATAGGCTTTTATCCTTTTAATTTTTTTTTTTCCCTTCTGAGTGTTGTGTTTAATTTGTTGCTTAAATCCTAATTTCTCTCCTTGTTTTTAATAGTTATTTCAGAAGTTACAATGCTTCAGTGAACTTAAGTTGCTTATTTATATCTCAGAATTCTACCGTAAGACATTTTAGATACTTTATATAATTTATATTTTTAAATGCTTGAAAATATTTTTTCTCTCCTTAGAAAATAAAAATAAATGGGTGAATGGACATTCATTAGGTTTTCAGTGGGAAAGTTTAGCTGATCAGGATCTATGCTGTAGAAGGCTAGTCTAGGCTGAGAAGTAATTTATCCTGTAGGGACTACCATAACCACAGATAATAAAAAGCAAGAATCTCTTCTATACAACTACAACTAACCTTAAATGCTAAAAAATCATATTCAAAAACTTGTGTGACAGACTCAGAAATCTTTGTCTAAAAATACTTATTTAACCTATTGAAATATTTTCCAAATGCAAACTTCAAGTTGTTTAAACTTCTTGATTTCCATTTAGAAACTAATTTTCCTGCTTTTCTTTGTGATCAAGAAACACTCAGGAAAAAAAAAAAAAGAAGAAGAAAACCAAGATCACAAACTGAAGGTTTGGCAGAGCCAAATATTTCTAAAGGCAGAGTTCTAGGGCACAAAATAAAGTTGCAAAGGCTGTCAGAACCTGAGGTTATTTTGTGCTGTTTGATTTCTAGGGAGGTGATGAAGTTCCAAGGTTTTCCTTAGCATTTGGCAGGTAGAAACCTGGTAATGACGAACTCTGTTGAGAGGGGGGTGCATCATCATCACTGTTTCTTTCAGTGTAGTGTTTGAGTCTGTCCATGAGGTGTTTTGCCTTTGCTCTGATTTGCTCACAGTGCCAGTACTGGAAGAAGGCAAATGACCCCAACTGTGACAACGAAAGGTACACGCTCTACATGGAGTGGGCACGTTTCCTGCGCTTCTACAAGGAGCAGCCCTTGGACCTTATCAGGTAAAATGCAGCCCGTGGTGTGTTCTGTTTCCCTGGGTTTTCACTGTAATGCAGCGTCTGTTCATTTGCAGCTTGATGCTGCTGGGTAATTTTTAGCACTTCTAAGACCTAGTGAGAGCATGGTATTAATTGGGCACTAGTCCTTGGAGGGACATGGCACAGCTTCCTGCTAGCAACTGGAAAAAAGCTGCATCTCAAGTCAAGCCTCTTCCCATCCAGCCAGTGCCCCTGGGGTCAGGTATATTACAGATAATTCAGATGTAGAGAAACACCTGCATGGAATATCTTGGATTTTATAATCGATACCTACACGAATTTTTACAGAGCACTTTGAAACGCTGGCATTTCAAAACAGACTTGAAAAAACACTGATAAAAAAGGAAGTTTGGAAAGGAAGCTTCTTGTAACCCCAAATTTAAACTCACCTTACCCAAGATCTCTTTGTTTCAGCCTATCCTAGACAACAAAATGTCACTTTGTTCACAGGTTGCCATTCCCCGTTTGTAACACAAGTGGTTGCATTTCTGTGGATTATCCATTTCTCCTAACCATAGGATCAGAAGTGATGTACCCAGTTTTATTTGTGTAACTCCCTGGAAAAATCAGAAATTAAATCTTCATTTGCATTATCCTGTGGGAAAGAGGAAGAGTGATTTTAAAGCGGGAGCTTCTGCTGGGAGTTAAAAAGGGACAGAAGAGGCCGCATAACCTGTTCATTCATCTTGCTCATTGAGCTTGAGTAACTTCCCATGACCAGCTTCAAATCTCATTTTTCCACTGTGCATCAATGCATTTACTCTTCTGTTAAAAGAGAATTTTGCCAAGTGTTTCATTTTTACTCTGGCCAGATTGCTCTACTACAGTTTTAAATTTTGCTTTTTATTCCTGTTAATTGCATTTATTTTTATTTTTGTATTCAGGAAGTACTATGGTGAGAAGATTGGAATCTATTTTGCCTGGCTGGGATTTTACACCGAGATGTTGTTCCTTGCAGCAGTTGTTGGCTTAATCTGTTTTCTTTATGGCTTGTTTACAATGGATGAAAATATGAGCAGGTGAGTGCAACACTGAAAATCTCCTGGGCAGAGTTAAGCAACGAGACAATTTAGTTCTTGGGAAAAAATCCCAACAGGTAACAAGCTTTAAGACTTGTCAGATTAGAAAAATTTGTTCTGCAGCTGTCTTTATTGATTGAAAAGGTGGTGGGCCACTAATGCAGCACTTTTGACTATTGATTAGTAAGTAAATTTGTGGGTGAAAAGCAATATTTTATTGCCATTTGGCAGTAGCTTTTTGTATTGGGGAACCTGCAATACGTGAAATCCTAAGAGTGCCACTTACATCTCTCAAAATAAAGTGTTTATTGTTGCCTTAAGCTTGTCTATTTAATCTATTTTCCAGAGCAGTCTGACCTTTTCATGTGGGTCATTATTTGTACTGACTACCAAAAGCATGAGTAAAACAGATCAGCAGTGTTCTCCTATCCAAGAGGGATCCAGTGTCTCAGAGCCATAGTTTGCTTTTTTAAAAAAACAAACATTGTATTTGTTTCATTAGAGGACCCAAGACAGATCGTATTCAGGGACTGGGGGTGGGGAAAGGAAAAGAGGGTTGACATTTCGTTGCTTACTTTTTTTTATAAGGAGACATCCAGAAAACTTTGAGTTTTAACCATAAAAGATGAATAAGAGGTTTAAATTCTCATCTATTCTATTGAATTATGTCATTTTGAGACTTGTATTTTAGCTGGGTTAAGAATTCACCTGGGAATACTGCTGTACATGTTCAGATTTCTCTGGATACTGAAGGAGTATCACAGGATTGTAAACTTCACCCACTGTAATAGTTAAATTGAAGTAGCAAATTTTTCTGCAGACAGCAAAGCTGAAGTTACCTCTCTGCTTTTAGAAAACGTGTTTGGATCTCACTGCTGACCTGCTGACAAATCACGGGGTTTATATCTCGCCAAAAGCAGTGCCTGTGCTGTACAGCTCCTGACTCTCCTGATTCTTTGCTGATAGAACAAGAAAGCCCATACTGAGGGAATTGTCAGTTCTACTCCTTGTAGCAGCTGCTTCATTTCTTGGCTTGCCCTGACCAACCACAGGTTAACAGCAGGGAATGTGACAAGATGTGGCATCTTCACTGTGAAGCTGCAAATCCTGAGCTTTGAACAAGTGGAGCTCTTATTTTATTTAATTTTTAAACGAATTTCATGTAACAGCTCTTAAGATGCTACAGAAACAGATACTTTACAATGTTTTCCTCCCCAGCAAAGAAATCTGTGACCCTGCAATTGGAGGAGAGATCATCATGTGCCCTCTTTGTGACCAGGAGTGCGACTACTGGAGACTGAACACCACCTGTGAGTCCTCACAGGTCTGTGTCTGGTTCTGCAGCCAGTTATTATTTATGTTCATCCTGAAAACTCTTTTGGTACTGACCTGTTCCTGGGTTTTCTGTTGCAGTATTCCCATTTGTTTGACAACGTGGCAACACTTTTTTTTGCCATTTTCATGGGCATATGGGGTGAGTACGTTTCATAAGTTTTATGCCAAGCAATAAGATGGTGGCCAAGCTGCTGAGGGACACTGGAAGTGGGAAGGAAGGGAATGATGGCTTCACTTCACTATCCTGCCTCAGATGCAGAAGTGATGAAAGAGTAAAAATAAGTTTAAGTTACAGGGGAATTGAGAGAAACGCAGAAGAATTAACCCGAAGATATTTCATTAGCTCACAAAGATCTCTGTGCTAGCAGAAAAACTGTTTATTTGTTATCAAAGAATCTCATCACTAACTTTTTTCATATAGAATTATTAAAAAGAAAATCTAATAAGACGACATTGTAGGGCTGCTGTACTAAACTTGTGTTGTTTTTTAAGCGCTGGCATTTGTGTGACATGGATGAGTCATTCAGGAAGTACCAGCCAAAGGGTTTAGAACTGCAGAAGATAAGCTTTCATGTGTTTGTATTAACCATGAAACCTCTCCAGGTCAAATAAGAACAATCAGATTACTAAATGTTTACACTTTCAAGTAGTTTATAGAGGGTTCCTAAAGTGTTATATAGTATTATAAACTTTATTGTTGTTTATATATGAAATCAGTTTCCTCTAGTGTCTTAAAAAATTCTTAAGCCAGCCTAACTCTTCATTCTATGAAAAATATCAGACATTCACTGTCTTTAAAATGACAATGTTATCAAATAAGCATCAAAAAGCAACAGAAATCTTTGAACTTGAATAGCCATGCTGCTTATTTGTAATAGTTATTCGAGTGTTGCATGTTTATACACAAGCAATTATTTGTATTATCAGGTTCTTTTGTTAATTCCATGTCACTTTTTTGCACATGAAAAGCAGTTAAACTGTAATTGAACGTGGCCCTCCTAACCATGGAAATACCTGCATATCTTGGCATCCTCCTTGTTATCCACCTCTGGAATTGAATTACCTAATAAATCCCTGGATTCATATAGTGATCTGAGCTGTGAACTCTAATAGGAAGCCAGTAATAGATGGGTTGCACTGTGAGGATAAATAGTAAACCACAGAACAGAAGCCAGTGCAGAAGTTAAGTTGAACTTGGTTCATGAACTTATTCATTTCTTCCTTAACCGTAATTTAACCCATTTGCAAACCGTAGTTACGCTTTTCTTGGAATTTTGGAAGAGACGGCAAGCTAGACTGAAATACGAGTGGGATTTGGTTGATTTTGAGGAGGAGCAGCAGCAACTCCAGCTGAGGCCTGAGTATGAGGCAAAATGTACCCAGAAGAAGAGGAACCCTGTCACTCAGGTAACGAGCGTGCTGGGAGGACACACATCCAAGTTCAGTTGTACGCTGAGAGTTTCATCACGTGGAAATTGATGTGTTAAATCAGGAAAACAAAGGCCAAGTTTGTGGCTTTGACACCATCTTTGCAGCGTCCTTCACGTTTCGGGATGGCAGCAAGTCTCTGAAGTCTTCTGGCCTTTAAAAGCACTCTTTCTCATCCCTGCACAACATAGGAAGAAGAAGTTGCCATGATCTAAAGATAGATAAGTGGGTCTGGCTGTGGTTTTGGTTCTGATATGTAACCACTTTGTTTGGAGAACACTGGAGAGATGAAGGTTGCTGAACTCCTGTCTCTGAAATCTAATAGAGATACAGTTAATGACACTATTTAACACACTATTATTAAACACTCTATATAAATACTTACTTCACAGTCTTAAGTGCTGCCATGGGGGGTTTAAGTTGAACATTAGGAAGAAATTCTTTACAGAGAGAGTGATCAGACATTGGAATGGGCTGCCCAGGGAGGTGGTGGATTCACAGTCCCTGGAGGTATTTAAGAAGAGACTGGATGTGGCACTGAGTGCCATGGTCTAGTAGACAAGGCGGTGTTGGGTCATAGGTTGAATGATCTCAGAGGTCTTTCCCAACCGGATTGATTCTGTGATTCTGTAATTGTTTTCATTTAAATTTAATTTAGGTAGGAGTATTTGACAAATGCAGGGATCCGCTGGTTGCATTCCAGTACAACACCTACCACCTCAATTTGATGTATCTTTAAATCATCTTTGATAGAATTGCATGTAAATAGCTTATTGACACTAGTCCTAAGTATACTTAGATAACAAAGTCTTCAGAAAAGAAATAGAAACTTAACCAGAACACAGGAAAAATCATTGTCATATGAACAGTAGCCCTGTCTTTCAGGGTTTCTCTCCTTAATAAGAAATACATACACTAATCTTATTTCTCATGAGAGTTTTTTCCCTTCCACATGTGCAGCATTAATTCTGCTGTTGTAACTAGTACAGTGCACACATTGCACAGAGCTCTTGCGTAGCCATGTGCTGTGATTTTAGGTGTAACTCTGCTGGCTGTACAATGACTATGCAAACCTTGTTCTGTGTCATATCAATTTCTTGTCTTGGTGGTTTTTCAGAAGCTTTTTTGCAGCAGGGTTTAGCAGTGACCCTTATCAGTACCCACTAATAGGGTAACTTGCACAAGGTTACCACTCTGTGGTGTGATTTCATTTCATTAGAACATGTGCAATACTGAGCACGTGAAAAGGCAGTGCTTTCAAGTAAGTTAATTCTGCTGACTGAAATGGTTTTGTGAATATCGGGCAATGACTTTATTGTGCCCCACAGCGGGCTTTGCTTCGCTCAGAAAATTGCTTCTTCCTTAGTCCTGTCCGTGATACAAAGTTCTAGGTGCACTGAAACCAGAACTGCCCGTCTGGAGGCTCTGATTAACAACTCGTTTGTTTATGATGCTAAACTATCTATCTAAATCATAGCTAAGGTCTGGTTTTGCTGGTTGCAAGAGAATTCTAATTGACATAAATAATTAAGCATTCGATTCAAACTTTGGCTCTGTCATTGCACTTTACTGCCTGCATTACACTTCTGCAGTGTAAAACTTGCTGATTAGTCTAGAATATGTGAAATATTTGCTCTTAGGATAGAATATATGTAAGCTTTCCACAGTGCCTTGTCCCAAAGATTTATCACATTCAGGTTATTTTTTTTTACTAAATCTTCTTCCACTGGCATTAATTCTGGAATGATCCATTCATAACATATGTAATTAGGTATTTTAGGAATTAGAATAGGTGGCAAAACCAGGTGCTATATGGGGATACTGGCACAGGTAAGACCCAGTTGCCCGGTGCTTTAGCAGAGCTTGGCAGCTACGTTCGTAGGCAATTCTTCAACCAAAAAGGCAATAAAATTGAAGGAGTGGAGGGAAGCACTCTCTGACTGGCACATACAAATCCTCTGCATGAAGAATTTATTAACCTTGAGTCGAGTTTTGGACTCAAAGCTGTGTGACAGCTGACCTACCATTACAGGTAATAGTTCATGAAGTTGGTCTTTTTCCTTCAGCTGCTGATTGATTTTGCAAAGGTTTAACCATTCTTTCCAGGTACTGTCTTTACTTTTAGCAGTTTTATGGCCACTTCTGTCCTGATCTTTTCGTCCCCCTGCTCCAGCACATTCAAAATCATGTCCTGTCTGCCATCTGGAGAGTGGGGGGCGTTCTGAGTGGCTTTCCTTGGACGTGGGCACTTTCATGCAGCTGATGAGAGCTCTGTGTACTGCTTGATGTTGGAACAAGATGTTGTAATAAGCTGAACTGTTCTCTACTTGCCTGTTTCAGGAGATGGAGCCTTATTTGCCTTTAACCAGCCAGGCTGTGCGGTTCTGCATCTCAGGAACCACAGTGTTGTTCTGGGTGAGCATCTTTTTGAACCGTTGCTTTAACACAGGTCAGAGTTGCTGGCAGTTTAATCTAATTTGTCCCTTCCACCTCCATTCCTATGAGTCTGTGTTCTTCTGTTTGTTTGATTGTTTTTTTTTTCAAATACTGGTATTAGTTTGCCTGTGTACTTTGCATTTGCCGCTGAACTGATACCCACACAGGACACAATTTGAAAAATACGAAGCACCGTGGTGTGCATCTTGTTTCCAAAGCTCTGTGCACGCAGATGTGCTAAGCTGCAGCTGCATCTCAGCTCTGTGTCCCTCCCCTAGGTGTCTCTGATCATAGCCAGCATGATAGCAGTGATCGTGTATCGCCTGGCGGTGTACGCGGCCTTCGCCAGCCTCATGGAGAACACTCAGACCTTGCAGCCCATCAGCGGCTTGCTGACCCCTCAGCTGGCAACCTCAGTCACAGCCTCGTGCCTCAACTTTGTCATCATCATGATACTGAACTTCTTCTATGAGAGAATAGCCATCTGGATTACTGATATGGGTAAGCGGGCGTGCTTGAAGACAAAACTGGTGAAGGTAGAACCCATCGTTGACCTTAACTCAGGTGCAGTGGGAGCACTGTAGCTAGAAAGCTGCTTTCAGCAGCTTGCAGCAATGCCTCGACCATACTGAACATTTTCCCTCCATCTCAGTAGTTCTCATAACCTGATTTCTCTTTGTATAATGTTTGCTTAGGTTAAAACTGGTCCACAGAGCCAATCACAGATCTGAATATAATTATCTGATATTAGAGTCACCAAAGCAAGATGAGACTGTCTTGATCTAGCAGCATGTCAAATAGAAATCCTGTAGGTATATTTCTAAAAACAGATCATGGCCATCTTTACAAGGAAAAAAAGACTAAATACGTATGACTCTTAGTTTGGGGGGGGAAGGAAGGGAGGGTGGGGGATAGGATAGGACAGTCCATTTGTCATTTTTTCCTCAGCGCTGCTTCCCTTGGCTCTGTCTGTTCAGATTTGGAGTTACACAGGTGGAAGGCAGAGGCTGAGCAGGATGAGAAGCTGTGCCCAAGATGTGTCACTGTGGCTGTAGCCACTAGTAGCATGTCCTGCAGAGCTGGAAGAGCCAGCAGGCAGGCAGGCTCAGAAAGGTCAACTACTCCTGTAGCAGATTCTATGTTTGACTCTTGCTTACGTGCTGGAAATACCCTTCCCTAGAATCCCTCCTTATGTATTTGATTTGATTTGTCCTTAATGATTTAGATGTACACGTCCCTGCAGGTGTTTTATAGAAAGACAAAAAATGCAGAATATTCAGGCTGAGAGGGTAGAGCTGAAAATGTTTTTTTAATCTTCCTTTCTCGGAGTGCAAGAACTATAGGCATGAGGGCTCAGCAGTGTTATTTTGCTGGTTGCAAGTGTGGAGGATTAATTTCTTGAGTAGCAGCACTGTCTGTGGTCCTGGGTTACAGGGAGAAAGCAGCAGTTCACTTGTGTAAAGCTGCTGCCCTCCTCGGGCAGCCAAAGTGGCTGCACCCAGCCCGGGCTGCCAGGAGTGTCTGGGCAGACCTTCTTCACTCTGGAACTTCCTTGGGAAGGGATCTGGTGTTCAGACATGCAGGTACAACCTGCCTCTGGTGCTCTGAAGGTTTTGTGTGCCTGACATCAATAATTTGAACAGCTCAGTGAAAATACAGGTGTTTTAAGGAGCTGCAGCCTAGGCACGCTGCCTCCCCCAAGTGCTGCCTCCCCCACCACACACTCCCGTGTCAGGTGCCCAGGAAACACCTTGTGTTCTTTTGGCAGAAAAGAACTTACATTAAGCTTGCAGCTATCAGTTTACTCAGACATGTAAAATAACTCTACCATAAGGCAGGTGAGTTCAACAGGTCCTGAGCAATTCAAAGGGATTTGAATGCTTATAGTGTATTTTCTTCCCGTTTCCCAACTTGAATTGGTTATGTTTTATCCTTTAACTGAACATTTAACAACAGTGTGCTTAGGGCTTCCTGCTGGCTTTAAAAATACAAATGTGATGGACGATGAGCAGCAAGGGGCAGTAAAATCCTAAGCTTGGTGATGTTCAATACCACCAAGATGCTTCTACCCTTCCCTGTTCTTCCCCCCATTGTGAGACTCATCTTTCAGAGGCACATCCAATTTCTGCTGATTTCAATGTAAACATACAGCATTTTGGAAAAAAAACCACTGTAACATACTTTTCTACTACAAATTAAAACAATAATCATGTGTGTTGCTAACAGTGAAATTCTCATCCTGTAGGAGGCCCTGCTAGTTACTGTTTTAAATTCATCTTGGATCTCCTAAAATAGTGTAACATTTGCGAATGGACAAGTACCAGTGGACAGTACAAAGAAGTGGAAATTAAAGCTTATAAAAGTTTAAAGCATGAGTTTCCTTTGCTTGCCTGCTCCAAACATTGCATTGTAAATTAAGGGTAGGGTGTGTGAGAGCAGGAACTTCATGTGATGAAATATTTGTAGGTGTGTTTCTTTTCCTTTTTCTTTTTCCTTTCCCATCACTAGTGCATGACGAGTATTTATGAATCTGTATCGTTTTAAAAGGAATAAAGGAGAATAAAATTGCTGTTTTCTGGTTTTGCAGAGATCCCCAGAACTCACATGGAGTATGAGAACAGGCTCACAATGAAAATGTTTTTGTTCCAGTTTGTCAACTACTATTCATCCTGCTTCTACGTGGCCTTCTTCAAAGGGAAGTTTGTTGGTTACCCAGGTGCCTACACATACATGTTTAATCGCTGGAGAAATGAAGAGGTAAGACTTCCTTAATTAAGGTGGATTGTTCCCTTCAACCCATGCAGTCCTAAATTTCCAACTGCAGGGTTGGCCTGAACTGAGCTGAACCTCAGCTGGCCATCCTGAGGCCGATGGTGGGGCTTCCAAGGACTCTTCCTGCTGTTGCTACTCAGGGGAACACCAGCAGTGAAAACCTGTCAGTCCCAAGAGTGAAAAATCCAAAAGCTTTCCTCGGCCCCAGTTCTCCTGAAATAAGGTCTCGCCTTAGCTATTTAAAATAAAAAAAGGTCTGGTGCTGAGAGCCACAGATTCACCTTGCTGGGGCTGAGAGGTGGGGGCCACACGCAGATCCTGCTGCTGAAGCCTCTCTGAGTTACTCTGTTTTCAAATGGTGGTTGTGTTTTGATGTGTGTTTTATCACACACTTTGAGCGCTGAAAGCCCTTCTGTAGCAGCTTCCTGAGAAGGTAGCTTGGCTGGCAGCCCAGCTGGAAATTAAGTATCGTCCTAACAAGTTTGAGAACTCCTGTCTTTCATTTCTGCAGTAGCAGAATATAGTTTATCTGGATAATGCCCCTTATGGGTGTGAATTAACCCCTGGTTTGTCTCCCCCAGTGTGACCCTGCAGGCTGTTTGATAGAACTGACGACACAGCTCACCATAGTCATGGCTGGCAAACAGATCTGGGGGAATATCCAAGAGGCCTTTGTACCGTAAGTTTCTCTCTTCCACTGAGATGCTCATCTTATGTAGCCAGAAGAAGTTCTTGGAAGGAGTGATAACAAGTATTGCCATATGAAGAAACTAAGAATCCTGTAACTCAGGCACAAAATCTGATGGGCAGACTAATTTCCTAGAGGCTTTTGGCCTCTTCCTGTGAAAGCACATTGCTTGCTCAGAGAAAGGAAAGACTTCACATATTTCACAGAATAGTCTGAGCTAGAAGGGACCCACATGGATCATTGATGTCCAGCTCTTGAGTTAAATGGCCCGTACACGGATCAAACCCATGCACTTAGGATTATTAGCCCCATGCTCTAACCAGCTGAGCTGATCTGATCTGATCTGCCTCACTCATTGTTAGCTTCTCTCTGTATATGCAGCTGGATTTGTAACTGGTGGGGTCGTCGGAAAGCCAGAAATAATCCCGAAAATTTATACAGTCGCTGGGAGCAAGACCATGATCTGCAGACATTTGGAGCCTTAGGCCTGTTCTATGAATACTTAGAAATGGGTAAGTTTAAAATGACACGTTTGGAATTGAGGACAAGACGTCTTGTACTGACACTTTCAAAAAAAATACCTTCTCGATTCACTGGTATGGGTTGATTCATCTGCTTAACTGCTGGAAAGCATTAAATAGGTCAGCCTAATTAAAAAAAAAAAAAAAAAGCTGTCTTTGCATCTTGAACTGCAGGGAATTTCACAGAAACACTGCAAAGACTATTTTTTTCCCTCATTTGAACAGGGAACATTACTCTCAGTGCAGCCCAGCTGCCTCCATGTCTTGTTCTGTTCTTGTTCCAAAGCGTATTCTTAGCTGATGTCAGTGGAAATTTTAAGTATGGGATGAGTGCCAGATATGCTGCGAGGATGGGTACTGCAGACATGAGATCTGTGAACTGGCTCGGGGAGAATCCCTTCAGCTTTAGGTTTGCACTGATCAGAGCTTCCCTACAGTCCAGCAGAGGGAGCCTGGGTAATGGAGCAGGGCTTTCCAAAGGTAAGGTGAACACCTCAGCATGCAACATTGGTTAACAAAACCTGAGAAACTAAAACTAAAGCTGAAGCCAAGCTCAATCTAAAAGGCACTTCAAAAAAGTTAATATTTGTCTATTGTGAGGACACGTTTTGTTGAAAAGTGGAAGTTTGTATTATTTGATTTCCACAGAAATAAGTGTTCTAGAGATGTTTAGCGTTATTGTTGTCACTTAATTAATTTCATACAGCGCTGTGATCTTGTGAAATTAATATACTTGGAATAATCAGTGTCATCAGCCATGCCCTTGCTCTTCCAGAAACAACTGAGCCAGTGTGCTCCAGTGTTGTCCTGGGGCTGCTAAGCTAGTACAGGAATGTTGTTGCTTGTCTGAGGTGAAGAACTCATCACTGAAATCATGGAAGAGTTGATGACTGGTGTATGGGAGTTTATTTTTATCCACTGCCTAAACCAGAAAAAATACTCTATATCCTGTTTTTGAAATGTAGTGGCAGTATTGACTCTGCACTAAGAGATTTAATTTTGGTACTATCTGAAAGGATCATTTGTGTATTTTGTTTGCAGTCCTTAAGCTAATATTAAGACTCTCCAGTGGAACTATTGCCCACAGAATTGGTATGAAAGTTTTGACTAAGTCGTTACCAATAGGTGGAGGTAAGGTTGTGATAAAAGTAAAAGTATTTCCTCTTTTTCAGTTAGGAGTGTAGTTAAATAAGTAAAAGGAGAACAGGATTGCTCTGCACAAACTGCAGGAGAAGAAAACTAGCTTGTTGCCCTCTCATAGTTCAGAAATTTGATGTATAAGTTCATCCCACTTGCCCAGCAGTTACACACCACTCATGCAAGAGCTGCAGCACCATGGAAGAATTGGCATCCAGCACTGCTGGCAGAAGTTTGCCATTTGTCTGTGAGTGGCAGTCCCTCATCACCCTGAGGTGAGGTGCCCCTTTTGTAGTGTAGGGGCAGATTTTGACACTTTTTCTTTTCTCCTTTGCAGTCATTCAGTTTGGATTCATTACCCTCTTCGTGGCATCCTTTCCCCTGGCTCCCCTTCTTGCTCTGATGAATAATATCCTGGAGATCCGAGTAGACTCCTGGAAATTAACCACCCAGTACAGGAGACCTGTGGCTGCAAAAGCACACAGCATAGGAGTCTGGCAGGAAATCCTGAATGGAATGGCCATCCTGTCTGTTGTCACTAATGTGAGTATGTGAACTGTGCTACATCAGCACTGATTATTCCCTGTGAAATTCAGTAATTCAAAATGTGAGGAACTAAAAATCAGCTGATGCTTCTTCTCCTTCATCAACACTGTGTCACGTTGCCCTACAGAGATATCATCAAACCATTTGGGTGGTTTGGCTTCTCCTTGTGTTGCCAACGGGCAGCTCTCGATCCACGTTTCCTTGGACCACGATCTTTCATTCAGTTGTCTGTGTTTTCCAGCCTTTTGGAATGGCATAGGCCAGTCAGAGGCTTAGTCTGATGAAGCACACTGATTGCCCAGAGGGGACTGTAGGGGACAGGAAAGGTGGATGAATTCTGTGGGTCAGATGCATTTTTGTCCTTGTCACTATGAGGCCTGTTCTCTGGGAATTCTGCTCATTCGGGTGCTTCTGGATGCCCCTGTGGGAGCAGGGGCTCCTCCTCATGAATTGAAAACTAAATGCTATGCCAGTATTTCATCTAAAGCATACTGTAAAGAGACTGCTGAGCAAAAGAAATGCCTCTTTCTAGTGTGTTTTAGGCAACAAATCCACTTCCAGGTGTTGCCTTAGTAGCAAAGACACCTCAGCACTTCCAGTATCTCAAGTTTCGAGGCAAAATGTGCTGAGGCTTCACTCACGTCTCTTACCAAGTGCCCTAATAGTGCTTCTTACCCTTCCTTAAAATATTCAGGGTAATGCCAGGGTGACAGAACAACAACCCCTTTACGAATCTGCTCATAGATTTTTGTGCCTCTTTCCTAATTTCTTTTCCCAATTTCTTTTCAGGCTTTTATTGTGGCATTCACGTCAGATATGATCCCTCGTTTAGTTTACTACTATGCTTATTATGAAAATGAAGACTCACCTATGTCTGGGTACATAAACAACAGTCTGTCAGTGTTTCTAATCTCAGATTTTCCTGACAGAAACAAACCTAAAGAGAATCCAGAAGACTTTGTCATATGCAGGTTGGTGTAATAATAAATATTTTATCATTCTCTTTAGAATACTGCTAAAAAATCAACGCTAATCTAAGTAGTCCATTAGAAATTAACTTATGTCACTGTGATCATTCTAAAGTGTGAGAGATAATATTTAGGCTACTAACAAGGTAATACTTGAGGTGGTAAGAGATCAAGCCAGTAACAAAAAAAAAAATCACCATTTGTGTGATGGTGTAGAACAGTTACTCAGGACTGTCCTTCCATGAAACCCTGCCTGTCCAGTCCACAGCCTGTCACATTTATACATGTCCATTACCACATGGTACATCCCGTCCCTCTGTCCTGTATTATTTGATCATAGTCTGAAAAACAAGTAACCCGTGTACCAGATCTCACACGTCGCACATCCTCCGCTCTGCTCTGCTGCTGTGACTGTGAGGGTGTTTAGGCAAACATAAGATAGGAACAAATTGAGAGGCAACCTTTTTCTGCAAAAGCAAACAGACCATTTAAAACAAGAAAAGGTTCCTTAAGTGACAGCTGTATTTGCTTGTAAGTGTCACTGAGCTTGTAGTCTGTCCCAGGCTGACTGTGACATTTCACCTTTGCATGTCTGTCATTCCAACAGGTACAGAGACTATCGATATCCTCCAGATCATGAGAGGAAATACTTACACACTATGCAGTTCTGGCATATTCTTGCTGCAAAGCTGGCCTTTATAATTATTATGGAGGTATGTTGCCTGCAAAATTTCCTTCTGAAATTGGTACGTTATAGATTCTCTAGATGGTTATTATGGAATAATTTCTTCTCTAAGTAATACCAAGCACTCATGTCCTAAATGATTACTATTATTAGGCCTTTCAACTTCAGCAAGTTAAGCTCAGACTAGGAGCAGTGAGAACAGCTGAGGAGACTGCTAATGTTGATGAAAATCCCCAGCAAAATAAGAAAGGTCTTTATATGCAGGTGGAAGAGATGTGAACCACCAGGATTAGCACTTCCACTTGTCTGGCTTTCACAAAGTATTTTGCAGTGATGTATATTGGCTAAAAATAGCTAAATCAGTAGTTTGGGTAACTGGCACTTCAGTGTTAAGCCACTGTTGAGCAAGTTACGAAGGGAAAAGGGAGTAGTTCAAGTGCTCTTCTCATCACTTTTCCTGCTGTGCTTTATCAGGTCTCAGTATCTGAGCATTATCAACACGGCTGTGTGAACTTTTTAACAAACCACACAGGGGACTTAGAGATTCAGACCCTGACACTTCCCTCTTGGGTTTGCCAAGTCATTAATGGTTGGGAATGAAAATTTCTGCATAAAAGGGTGTGTTTTATTTAGATACACATTAGCTTGGTATTATGTATTGTTCCAGGACAGCCAAAGGAAATCTGTTCTCTTTGAGAAGAGAAAGGTGACCTATTTGGTGTTAGATAAAACAAGAGGCGTTTCGTTTGGTAATGAGTTGTTACTTCTTTTTTTTTTTCTTTTTTTTAGCATGTTGTGTTCATAGTCAAATTTTTTGTAGCCTGGATGATTCCTGATGTCCCTGCAGATGTGAAAGCCAGAATAAAACGTGAAAAGTATCTAACACAAAAAATCCTACATGAGTATGAACTTGAAAAACTGAAGGAGAGACTGTGTCAAGGTGATAAACGAGCCACAGAGAAAGAGTTCATCGCCACGGAAGGGAGAATGGAGTTATCCAGAGCAATGTAGCCATGAAACCAACTGTTTGGGATTTAGCTCATTTTACCTTTTTTTTTAATCTGTGGTTTGCTCAGTACACATCCTGTTGAAAGCTGTAGGAGAGTTCAATCCTTCACTCTCAGTCCAAAGATTTTAGACTTTTTCTTTAAAAGTTTTTTACTGAGCTTTCAAGGTTTAGGAAATCAACTGTTTGACTTCAGCACTGGTTTTTATTTACCCATGACTTTGACTAGTAACTGTAATCTTGTAATCCTAGAATTTGGATTCCTGGTACAGGGACTGTTACCCTCAAAGGGTAACCAAGCCCTCTCCCTATTGCTAACTGCAAAGTTCCAGGCTATATGCCAGCTGAATGAAAGGGATATCACAGAGGACTGCTCTGTGGAAAATGCTGAGAATTACTATTTTGTTATGTGATCATTTAAAGAGGAGAACACTCCTGATACAAGGTTTAGGATTTGGGGCTTCTTTTATTTTTTTTTTTATATCCACTATGTCTTATGAAACATTGGTTTGCAGCTTTGAACTTCTATGTACTTTGTAGAAGGAATTGATTTTTAAAGTTATATTGGCTTAATTCCACTTGGAATTATTTATAGGCACATAATTCAGTTAATACATACTAGTGAAGTAAACAAAAAGCCATAATTTATTTTTATAAAGATATAATTTGCCAAAGAGTTTGCTCGTTAAATGTAGCTATTGTGGAATCATCTAATTGCGGTGGCTCTTGAAAACACCTGTCCAATGTGGAGAAGTACAGTTCTTATATTTCTCAGTCTCAAAACCTGCCATTTTTGGAAGATTATGTTTGCCAGTTTTGGCCAAAGCTGCTCCTTTATTTATTTATTTGTTTGGATTCTCTGTGAATGCCATCAAAGGGCTAAAGTGTGTGTCTGTACTCGGTGCATACCATGGAGTGTGACTGCACAGGGCAGGGTTGGGAGCTGGGCCACCACACTAACTGATCTAGCTGGATGGTTTGTTCTTGGACTTGTATCCAAAAGATTTTAAGCAGGCCAGATAATCTGTGCTTTTGCCATTATTGTCCTTATACAGAGGAGCTTGGGGGTTTGGGGTTGTTCTGTTTTGGTTTTTTTAAGTATTTTTTTCTGTTTTGTTATGGGCTTTTCTACAAAGTGACTGAGTTTATAAACATGTAATAACTACTTGTGCAAAGTAGCTTCCAGCTGTTTATGAATGTGCCCTCATTTTCTAATTTGAAGCATTTTAGGCATTTTTATCATTTTGCTGTATATTTGAAACTTATCAACGCTTCCATGCTTAGTGCCTTGTTTCTTTGCATTTGGCAAAAGGTGTGAAAATTATCTGTGTTGGGCAGTGCCTATTTCCAAAGTGTGCTTTGCAGGCATCTGTGAACCTGCAGACTGAGCTTGTTCAGTGTTAGCCAAACCATGCCTGCCTTGGCACACTCCTGCTTCAGTGCCACGTGAACTGCTCCAGAGAGCACTTCATGCCCAGGTGGCTTAGTTAAAGTAGCACCAGATTGCTGAGTTCTCTCAGGCTGAAGTACACAAGGTAGACAAGATTAGAAAACTATTTGCACTTTGAAAGTTATACTTCCTTGCAAGTATACACAAAAAAAAAATGGAGGTTTGTATTCCACATCAGCCCAATCGTGTACTGTTTACTAGTTCCACAGCTTAAGGTATGTTGTTTTACCAAACCCGGCCTACACCTTGGAGTACTTGGTGAGTAACCTTAATGTTGTAACAGTTTTAAATCAATGTCCTGAGTGGAGCTGTTGTTCTAAGCAAAAGGTTTAATATTAAGTGCCTACCTCGAGCAAACATCACATGGTTTGGCTGCCAGTCAAGGAGATGATGCAGATGTACATTTCTCGTTACTGTAAGTTATTCACCTTTGTTCTCTAAGTTTGCTTGAGCAATCAAGCATGTTGGCAATTCATGTTCATCATGAACTGACCATGTTCTTGAATATTCAGATATCTTTGTAGTGGATTTATTAGAGGAATGCATGTGTAAATAAATTAGCTCTGCTGCTTAGTGTGTAAGCCAAAGAAGAGTATCATTCGCCATAATTACATATCCAACACCACAATTTGCACAACGAAAGCATTGTGCCGCTTCTTGCACATATACTGTTAATTAAACTGCTTAATTCAGATGTCACGGTTTTGCTACTGTTAGCAATTGCAAACAGTTGCTTCAAACAGAAAGGTGATGAGAAGCTAAAGGATATTTCTATGCAAAATGTACAATCTGATTGAAGCTGCAAACAGATCTGGAAATTCAGCATTACATGCATTGTTTCTGCTTGGGGAGCATTATCTTCTTCAGGTAATAAAGTGTCCTAATATACTACACTTGAAAAAATGTCAGCAAAATAGGTGTGTTGTGAATGAACAATGCTATTTAAAAGCAAAGTGGAGCAAAACCTTTGGGACACAGCACGGATATGCAGACCCTAAATGGGAATTATGTTTTGACTCCTACTTCATGCTTCTTTCAAACTTACTTTTTTTGAGACCACTTACTATTTAATACAATACAAACAGATGTTTTGCATATGTTGTATCATACTGTAGAAAGTGGACAAAATCTGTGATCAGCTTCTTTAAAAAGAAATATATATATATATATCTTAAAAATATGTCATGACACTTCATGGTAATACTTTTTCGTATACAGAAACTGTTGAAAAGAAAATTCATTGTCATATTAAGAGCTAACATCACATAACAAGATATTTTACATATTTTTATATAATATTTTGCCTTTACCTGTCATTAAGCAGTATTCTAACTAAAGATGATTAGGTTTATGAAGGTTCACAAACATTTCCTGAAACTCTTGAAAAAAAGTGACAAAAGTCAGAAAAGTGGCCAGGTCAGTGTGGAGATGTGCTGATCCTTACTATTGGAATATTTCATTTTGATGGGTTTTGGTATCTAAAAGTGTTCTTTAACCAAAGTGAAGAGACTTCTGTGTTGGAACTACTGTAATTTAAGCAACAATAGATTGCCTCATTAGAATTAGTTAGAAACCCAAAAATTGCCTTTCAGCTGTAATACAATCAGGGATTTATTTTTTTTTCCTCCAATTAAAATGTAGGGTTTTTCCCTGGGAAAGATTTAGTGTGGTATGTTCTAAGCAAAGGACTGCAAGAGAAGAGTGCTACTATGAGACACTATACTGTTTTTTTATAGAAACCGTTCTTACTATGCTTTTACTTTTTTTATGCAATGCTGTCAATTTGAGGCTACAGAACAAAGTGAAAATAGATGGACTTTCTAACTGTACTGCTGACTTTTTACATGTACTGCTTGTTTGACTTGTACTGTCATGTAATCCGAGTGGCGTTTTTGTTGCTAAGTATGTTGCTGATATATCTGATACACTAATGTTGGAATAAATTTTTTTAAAACGTTGCATTTAGCTAACATTTAATATGCACGTTTAATAAGACTTAAATCTGTCCAATAAAGCTGTGTCTATTTTTAACATGCTGTCAACTTGTTCATGCAAATTCCATGAATTCAGAGAGGAGCTGAAGTATCGGAAGTCAAAATGGCCCGGAGAGCCTCTTGGAGAGGAGTATTTATACAGATTTCTGCACCTCATGTATGTTACACGTTAATACAGATCCATTTTCAGCAGGCTGCTTTTCCCTGCGCTCTCTGAGGACAGTTTTTATTCTTGCAGTGCCAGGACCTGAGGCGATCTCTTGAGTTCTCAGTCCCACGTGCGGTTTTCACACTCAGCACAAGTGCCTCGCACACGTGCACTTTAAATAGGCTCGAGCACGCACACTGGAAGACATGGCAGAGCTGAAGCTGTCCCAAGCAACTGGTGAAGCCTTACTAGACATATTTTCCTTAAAACTCACTTCTGGCACCAGTAAAGGGCGTTGGATTAAACTGCAGGGAATCTGGGTTGAAGATTTTGGCTTGCTGTCAGGAGATGTTTTTACCCCTGCACGTTGCCTCTCCCGTTGTACCACAGCATCAGAACTCTGGGAACAGGGTCACCTGCCACACTTTGTGGGTCATTTCCTTTGTAAGTTGGAAATGGTAAATTAATGGATGTCAGATTAAAGAAAGGTATGAGATGAATAAAAGAATCTTCTCTGTGTTAAAAAAGGAGGGGGAGAAAATGCCAAAATAAGCAAGGTATTATGTATTGTGGTGTGCTTGTTACTGAGGTGAGATAAAGTGCTTAATTAGCTATCAAAAGGAAAACTAGAGCATTAAAATGGAGAAGAAAGTGGTAGCAAAGGAGAGAGGAAGGGGGGAAAAGGATGAAGGAAAGTGCTGTTGCTGTGCAGGATATAGGGGGTATTTATGTATCATGTTGGGACTTTTCAGGTGCATTCAAGCTTTGTTCTTTGGAGGTTAAACCTTGCCACCACCACTGAGGCCTGTGGCAAATGGGTAATTTCAGGTTTAATAGGGTCATCCTATTAAACCTATCCTGGGTCATCCAGGTTTAATAGAGTGTCATCCAAAACCCATTATATTTTATTAAAAAAGAGTAGCTTGTGAGACAGTCACAAATTCTGGAACATACCTGGCTCCCCCCATGATTTGAAATTGTTGCTACCCACCAAAAGTCTTAATTCCTTCATTTATCTTGTGCACTAAATGAAGAGGTGCTCCAAAATTCAGTGGTTGTGCTTTTTGAATCAGGAAAAATGGGTAAGAATTAATTCATCCACCTGGATTAAAAGGGTCTTTCTAAAAACAGGTCCATGTTTATTCTGTGTGAAAAATGCTGGGGAGCACTGAAATAGAAGGCATTTTTTCAGCATTTGCATGTGAAATGGTGTAAAACACGTTGTCTTACAGGAGCAGAAAAAATATGTAGCCCACTCACTAGTGGATCAGTGGGAAAGAACAGCAAGATGTAGAAGAAATAAGATCCCAGCATCTGAAGTCTGCAATTTGTTTGAGATGTGTAGGCTTAAAAATAAATAAAACCTTGTCCTGAAAACATTGTCTTAAACGTTTAGGACACGCTGCTGGGAGACACAGGGAAGGGGTTACCTGACATCTGGTGTGGCAAAGTGATTGTACCAAGAGAGGACAAAGGAAGCCCTCACAAAGGACTTTTATTTAAAAGACCTTCCTTCCCTAAATAGAAAAAGGTAAAGGGGGAAAAAAAAAAAGGATAATCATTACCATATGAGGGATAACAAAATGATTTCCAGAATATCGGGATTGCTGTGTAACCTCACTAAGCCAAGGCTCCTATTTCTTACCTTCTTCCTTGCTAAGGGTGGTCACAACAGCTCTTGACTTGGCGTCCTTGAAAAGGAATAGCTAAATCTTGGTCTGCTTGTAAATAATCAGTTGTCTCTGCACAACACTTACATCATTCAGATGCAACTCGGGAAGGCTTTTTTTTTTCTTTCTTTCTTTTTAATGTACGTATTTGTACTGAGAAATCTGCCGGGAGATGAGTAGGACGTGAAATTCAGCAGCCATGTCAATTTTTGGAAGGTGCATACGCACATTCCCCTGCAATAATTAGTGACTATGCTTTCTCAGTCAGAAATGAGTCAGTCTGAAGCATTTAGTGTGGCTAGGATTCTTTTTGAATTATTTTTTTCAACTCCTCAACAAAGCAGTGCTGTTGGCTTGTCAGAAACATTTGTTTTTAAACTATGGTCTGACCCACCATTGTCCTTGGGCGTTCTGAGCATCCAGCGCTATTCAGCACATCAGTTTTGGTACTGAAAGATGCAGGGGCTGTAGCAACTGCTGTGTCATCGAGAGACATTAAATAAACGAGCCTTACTGTTGTGTTCTGCCTTCCATAACCACGGGAGGTTTGAAACACTTGGTGTGAGTCTCTATGGCCCACACTGTCCTCAGCAATGGAAAACTGGAAAGGTAGCAAAGCTCTGGCTCGGATAGCCCCAAGTTCCTTGGCTTTTTCTCAGCTAGTGCTTTGGTGCAATGTAGTAGAAACAGTGCTGGAATGTTCCAGCACTGCACACTCGATGGCTCTTCTAACAGGCTTTTCAAAAAGGAATAAAAATACTCCAGGCAGAAGGTTGTAGCAGGGAAAGCTGATTGGAAGGCTGGATTCCCTGCCACGTTACCTCATCCACAACAGACACTTTTGCTGTCAGATACTCTTGAATAAACATTTCTGCTTACATTAGCCCATTGCTAAAGTGTCAGCAAACAGTAATGCTACAGGTAAGCCTGTTCTCTGGTTGTGGCATCTATATATTATTCTTCATACAGGATTCTGGCTCCATCTACACTGGTGGAAACTGTACTGTTATTTTCATATGTGGCCAAGATTTCAACATCTCTATAACAAAGACCCAGCTACAAAAGGCCAAACAGCTGAACTAGGTGGGCCAAGAGATTTCTGCACAGCTCACCACATAATGGCATAATGCTAATTTTAGGGTGTCGTGCTGCTTCAAGCAAACTGCTGGTGCATTGCAAGCAGGAAGGATTCCCTGCTCTCCCCTCTGTGTCAGTGACAGCTTTTTAGCTTCCCCAGAAGCAGCACAGGAGACAGTGTGGAAGTAAAGCTTCCTATTTTAAGGCAACAACAAGATTCCATTTGTTTTATGGTAAGCAATAAGTGTCTCAGTGCTTTTTCATTTTATTTTTGTTGCTGGGCATTTATGTGGAAACAACAAATGATTCCGTGGCTGAAACTGGCCTGTCACAATGACTCGTGTTTTTATTAGAAGATGCCAATATATACCAAGTCGCCACATACCAACAAGTCATTCAAATTTTTCATCAGCTAGGATTGGTAAAAAGCTGATGAACTAGTTAATGGGGGTGACTGCTGTGGTTAGAAATGAGGAGAGGGAGAGGAAATCAAAGCAGGAAAAGACCCTGCTTCATACTTTTAAGTTCAAAGTGCTAGGGTTGCATTCTGAACATGTGGAGGGAACTGAATATAGGAAGGAATTGTGAAGTCCTTATTAATGACTTTATCTTCAAAAGGGGAAAGGTGAACAAACAGAGGGATGAGGGCTCATGAACTGGAGAAAACAGAGAAACTGAGGCACCAGATGGGCTCAAAACCAGACCAGGCAGAGGAACTGTTAATATCTAGATGTGTAGAAGCCTTTAAATGTAAGTACTAGTCTGTCCAAAAGTCTCTCCTGCCTAAGAGAGGGCAGCCAACTTTTGTTATCAGCTAATACAGGAACTCAAGTGAGGCAACTGAGAAGTTGATTCTGCAGCGAAGGAAAAAGCAGAATTTTCTTTGTTTTTGCACCTGGAAGAATTTAACTGTGAAGAAATCGTTTGGAGTGTTTGCTTCACTTTCAGTGCTGGACAAACTCTGCTTTATTGTTTAGCATGAGAAGATGAAGCGACATCAGATCATTGCCTTTGGAGAGCCGGTTCCTTGTCACCTTTTAAAGCATGCTGGAAAAGCAGCTTGGCCTGGAGGTGTTCTGGTAGGACAGCCCAGAGCAGCAGGTAGGGATTCCTCTGCTGGTTATAATGCCTTTGATCAGACCACAGTGATTTGTCAGTAAAATGTCAAACACCTAAAAAAAAAATTAAGGTAGTGCCACCACAAATCTCTTGTCAGAGCTGGCAGGGATGGTACAGGCAGTCACAAGATGTTCACATTAACTGTAAGGCACCCAGGAGACATCTGTCACATAGAGTGCTTCGTGCCTCTAAATTTGGATGGAAAACAGAGACGGATTTTGGAGGAACTACAGCTGCCATCTCGGACACTGTCCACAGGATTCTCCTTGATCCTACAAAATCAATAGCAAGGACACATCAGCATCCCAAGGTGGGATTATACCGTACATGTGGGAAATATGCTGACACTCATGCTTATATTCTGGACTACTAATTTGGGCAGCTGCAGGGATCATGTCAAATGGCTTCAGGACTGCAATTGTCAACCTCCAACCCTGAATATTTATTCTTTTCTTTCAAATGTGGGCAATGAACAGAGCTGGCAGAAAAACTAAAACCTTGACAGAAATTATGCTTTCGAGTTTTGTTTTTAAATTGATCTCTTGTCAGGATTAATTTGTTTCTTTCTTTTATTGCACAATTACAAATGCCAGTGAAAGAAGTTGACACATTTTCACCCACCATTTTTGCAAATGAAATGATTCCCTTAGTTTCATTTCGTGATTACTAACAAATTTTTCTACTGTAGGAATTTTCATTAAAACCAAGTTTATATGTGAAAAAAATTTCAAACTGAAAAGCTTTAAATTACACAAAATTTTCTAAATTGTTTATTAAGTATGTTTGGGGAATATTTAAAATACTAAGAATGGGAGTTTTCACTATTTTTTTTACCATCAAGGCAAAAAAGTTTTCTACTTCTTGCAATTCTTGATTTTCCATCTTGTTCTGCAAGACTGAGTTACCAGTTCCCACACTCAAGTTGCATTTCAGATACTTGCATGTGTGAGCTGTTGTGTGACCATAATATCAGACAGATCATACATTATTAGGGGCCTATTCATAATAGCTGGAGAACTAATCTCAGCCTAATTCACAAATAGATTCCTGAGAAATATCAAGTGTTTGAATACAATCAAGAAGAAAAAGTTCCTTCACAGACTCAGTTTGCTCAGTCTTCCCTCTTGATGCAGAGACAACAAGTACTTGGTCAAGTTCTTATTAAGGGTATTAAAATTGGGCCCAAATGTTTAGCAACATTATCAACTATTTAGAATTACTTTAATTTTGAAGATTGTACTTTGCTCTTTATGTCCCTCTGACCTTTTGTGAAATAACAAGGATTAAAACAAGAAAAAAATCATGGAGGAGAAGGAGATACAGCTGTCCTGTTCATCTGCCATCCCACTTCTGCTGATAAAGGGACATTCCTTCAAATGCTTGGAACCAGTGGATCCGTAAACTGCTTGTCATCCTACTGCAGGGCAATGGGGTAGGTGAGGCATGGAGTGTCTTGGAAAAAAGGTAATAAAAATGTGAAACACAAGCTGCCATCCCCCCCACCCCCAAATGGCCTAGTTAGTGTCTGCTCCCAGGCTGATAACCTGCCTGTGCTATGGGAAAGGAATTCCAGAACATGGACAGTTGTGAGATTTTCTGAAAAAATGCTGGCACTCATGAGAAAGTCCTGAAGTCATATTCCTTGAGACTGGGTTTGAGGAAACCTGGGCTGATTTTCACACTATCTGACTTTCCCCCACTGGTCATATTTTTCTATCTCCTCCAGGCTGGATGACTGTTCACCCAACATTTCAGTGAGGGAGAATTAATGAGGAGCACTTTGAAATCTATTGGAAGCGCTGGGGAGTACAGGGCAGCTTTTGAAAGACAAGATCTGTGAAGTCTTTTGGAGAACACTGCTCAAGGAACAAGACATGAGTGTAGGAAAGATGCCCACGTAGATTGGGAAGGTCCGTGCTGGGTGAAGCCCTGAGGTGTGACGCTAACCAGCTCTGAAAGGACCTCTCAGTGATTGATGGTGTGCCCCAATGATGGAGCACACACCAATCAGAGAGGGATTAATATTCTTGTCCCAAATAGAAAGAAATGGGCAGCCTGCCAGGGAAATTTGCCCGTGAAAGCAGAAGACCAGTTCAATGCACCAGGACTGAATTGGTAATATAAGACTGATTGAATACATGGAGATTTTTATTAAAGATAAGATCTCTCCAGGGAAAGGTGTTTTCATAAGCCAGGGAGGCCTCACAGTAAAGAATAATTTGGATGTGAAGAAGACGCGACTGACAGAACGGATTTTTAGGGACCACTTGCTTTCCAGCCGCTCAGTTTGGGGATTTGTAGTTATTTCAGAACTTCGATTATTATATGATTATTCCTAACAGAAAGACAAAAAAAACATGAACCCTCTTGTTCTAAGGGTACCAAATCTGGCCTTTGTAATGCTTCTAATGTGTTCAGCCCTTCAGAAGGCAGAAGATATCCAGAAAAAAAAGGGAAAAAAGAAGGAGTATAGAACATCATGGTAGATGTAAATAGGTTGGCAGCCTCAGACCAATTACTGGACACATTAAAATAAAACAAAACAAAAGTAAGGGCAACTAGTACTTTCCTTATTAAATTAAATTTCAATCTATGATGGTAAGGAGAAAAAAAGGGTCTGCATAAAAAAAACCCATTCAGATCACTTTAAGAAAATTTAGGTCCTTTGATATGGAATTAGGCCCAGTGATTCCATTGGAAATATATACATAGAAAGACCTACAGTGTAGAACTGTAGGAAAATATAAGGTCAGAGAGAACAAGAAAACAAACAACTAAATTTAGCAAGTTATGTGTTGCAGACAATAATTACCTGGCTGCAGCCCCCAGTAGCCCTCCCTTTTCTTACATATTTACACACATCTCAGTCTTTAATCTTTGCTTGGCTGTAGCATAATGGATGTTTTTCATGGATAAAGCAGGCTTAATAGCTCAGAAATGCCTATTTCTCAACAAGGCTTCGGAACAAACAAATGGTAAGACAATTTTTCAGAAACCATTCTGAAAGGAGAGTACAGAGGGTGTGAAACGTGTATGGAATATTTCTCAGCTGATAAAATGCCATGTGCACATTGAAATCAGTTCCACACAGAAGGGCAAATCCTGAATTCCTTTCTTAATATTCTGCAGAGATTTGCCTCTTGCTGAGTTAGGTGGGAATACAGCCCAAGCAGAGACTTTGGCATTTGTCTCTTTCCTCTGTTCAGCTGTTATTTTTCTGATGGATTGAGAAGTTTCTGTAGCACTAAAACAGAATAAATAGCATTCTCTTACAGGAGCTTTCTATCTACCCTTTAGTATTTGGCTTTGGCAAACAGAGTGGGATTCCTAGATCATACACCACAGCATGCAGAGACAGCACTGATAGTAATACTGATCACTTCCCACAGCACAGAGACAGCACTAGTGGTAATACTGACCACTTCTCCAGCCCTGAAAAAAAAGAAACCCATGTAAAACTACCCATAAAAATTGACCTCTGAATATAAAAAGGAAACAGCCAGCAAATCTTTGCCACAGGAGAAGCCAGAAAGTTACTCAACTACAGAATGAGATGTAATAAACAGACATAATGTGTAAAAGTCCGTGGTGAAGGCCCAGTAGATGCCAGCTATTAAGATGAGGGCTGTAGGAAAGAAAACCAAAAGACAGAAAAGCTTGTCCTGGCTTTCATGATGAAAATGCCACTATAAGAGAAGGACAAGGAAACCCTGAGCCTGGTAAGGGCGGAAGGTTCAGCATAAGCCTTTTGAACTCTTTGAACTTCCAAGTCTTGCAAATAGACCACCAGTTATGTAATTAAAATTCCCCATCCCCCCACAGGAGAAACCCTGGAATAGCTAAAGACTTCAGAAGTGGTCACACAGAGGCTGTCAGGCACTGGCTCGGTTTGACGCAGATGGAACTGAGTAAGCCAGATGCATTCCTGACAAGCTACGCTACATGGCACTGCATCATCCTACGGTGCATTTGGGGCATCACACAATGCATTTGGGGCCACAGCTTCCTCCAGTGGAACCAATTAGTTGATTGACCAGATCTGTGATGATTTATTTATAACAAACAATAAGAAAAAAGGGATATAAAATATTTACAATTAAGCGCCAGATTCTAAAATGAAACGCGCATGAAGCCTAAGCTCAGTGATGTTCCCTGTGGAACAGAAAAGGGATCTGAATCAAGAACTTGATATTTATAGTTGCATTTAGAGATCACAGATATTTTTTAATGGATAGGCTGGGTTGAGTGCTTTGGCCTGAAGTGATCTATCCGTGTGATACCCTGATCTTCCCCCCTCCCCAGTGGAACACAACACAGTCACCATCGAGATCATCAGCAGTGCCCTAAAATAAAGCAGAGATTCTCCTGTCATCTTAAATTATGTGCTGCTCTAGTATTTCCAGGGGAGAAGGAACATCTAATGTATTCCACAAATCAACAAGAATAGCATTTCTGTCTTTTGATTGCCTCATAACCTTTTACAGTCTTTGGTTTTCCTTCACATCTTGTGGTAAGAACAAGAACATTTTTCTACCTTCAAACCTGTGGACATGTTCTCCGAAAAGGTATCCAGCACTTCTCAAGTATTTAAAAAAGAAGCAAGACCTTTGTGGTTTATAAAAGGCAGAGAAGTTGTTTCTCAAAAGGTGCAGTAGTATTAAAGATAATTTCTGCCATTAGTGAAACAAGAGATCGACACAACCAACAACATCTAACCCTGATTGTTTCAGTGTTTTCTAATAAAATGAGACTTATGTTTCTTTTGTGTGTGAGTGTGTGTTTTCATTTCCCTTTACAATCACTTTTGAACCCATTTTGGTCCATTTTGGTGGAAACCTAAATGTGCTGGAGTTACGAGCTCCCTAAAATTTTCAGAAAAATAGTTTAGCAAAAGCAATTTTGTAAAGGAAAGTAAAAGAGGCACAATAAAGTAGAAGGAAAAGACATGACAGGAACTAATGATGCTGGCAGGAAAGCATGAGAGAACATTCTGACCAGGGCCTGGTGTAAGGAGAGGGTAGTAGAAAATTAGGGTCACTGAGGACAGGAAGCCTCGGGGAGTCAGATGCATTCATTAACAGTTGGGCTCAATTACCTTAGAGGTCTTTTCCAACCTTAATGGAATTCTATGTTTCTATGTTTCTGATGCTCACAGAACAAGCAATATTCCATTTTATATTATAAATAAACTTCTGGGAGTATTTTAATTGAAAATACTTGTCATTTGAGGGCATGCCAGCATTGCTAGCTTGGATTAGTGTCACCTGATGCAGATACAAATGTATGACACAAGAAACCTGCCCAGATTCCTTATTTTCATATTTTGGATCCATACTGGAGACAATGCTATTAGCCCAATTCCAAGGAAATTTAAGATATTGGATGGACTACATTCAATCTTGAATTCACATGTGATAGAATCTGCATACAGCATTTAATTTATTTTATGTTAATTTGGTCTGTTGAAAAATCAACATTTGTCCTAAAGGTGGATCATCCTCTCTCTTTCATAACCAAAAACCTGAGGCATATTAAAACTGAGTGACAAATTTAGGCTGTAATGTCAGTCCCAGACCCGACAACATAGTCCAAGAGCCCACACCACCAACTCAGATGTCAGTTTGCTGTTGTGCTAAGAAAAACTATTTCCCAAATATTTGTTGTGAATCATGTTGGGTTATTTTTCTCCCCACCAGGAATAGTTTCCTGATCAAATGACTTATCTGATATTACTTTTTGTCCCTCTTTAGGTGTTTTCCTAGCAAATGAATGCCTGTAACAGATTTTAAGCCCTCTTCATGTCAGTGCAACTTGGGCTCTGAATCAACAGAGATTCCTCCCCGAAATTCTCTCACTATACTTTAAAATAATGCCAATAGACAAGTCAACAAAAAAGAAATGACCACTGCAGCTTCATAAAATCGGCTTCCAATTTTCTAATTCTGGCAATAAAAAGGCACCATAGCACAGTCTTCAATTTCTATGTTTCTCACAATGTTTCTTATGCAGTGAAAAGAGACCTGACTGTCACTAAGACCGAACTGCCTCTTGTGTAAAAAACCTTTTCTAAGCTGTTAAACAATCCAACGATGGATAAATGTCGCAGGTCAAACTTGGCTCCCAGCCAAGTGCCTGGACTGTGAGAAAAGCCTTCCCTCTCCCTTTTTCTCTCTC
>JAWWES010000168.1:3962772-4005355 GCA_035583135.1 Lophotriccus pileatus
GGAGAGCGCCGGGAGAGCGCTGGGAGAGCGCAGCATCCCCGCGCTGAGGGCGCGGCCGGTCCGGGCTGGGTGCGCGGCGCTGGCCGCGGTGCTGAAGGACCGCATCGCCCAGGGCCCCGCGCCGCCCGTGGGTGGGTGGGTTCTCCCGTGGGCTCCGCGGGGCTCGGCTCCGTGTGCCGTGCGCCCGCGGCGGCCGCCGCCCCCCGCCCCCGCCCGCGCCAGCGCCAGCGCAGACCCGCGCTGCCTCCGAGCGCTGCGCACCGGCGCCTCCATCCCCTCCCAGCCGGGCATGGCCCTGCCTCCACCCGCCGCCCCCGGACCCTGCGGGGCCAGGGAGACTCGGTGACCGTGCCCGGCACCCCCGCGCTGCCCGCGGAGCGCTCAGGCTCCGCGCACACGGGCGCGCTCCCTCGCCCTCGCCTCTTTCCACCCTCCCACCACCACCCCCCCCCCCCCCCCCCTCGGCTCCCCCCGCTCACACAGGCGCGCACAATTCCTCCCATTCCGCCTGCTCCCGGAGCCGCGCCGATAGCCGCTGAATGAGGGAGAAAAGTTAAGGGATTAAACCAATATGAACCACCGTTGCTCGTAGCGGTGCCCTACGCAGAGCAGAGCAGAATCCAGCGAGCATCCCCGCAGGGATGGAGTCGGTAAAACAAAGGATTTTGACCCCTGGCAAGGAGGGATTGAAGAATTTTGCTGGTAAATCGCTTGGTCAACTCTACAGGTAAGACTGAGATCTCTTATAGGGCTCTACTTCCTAGAAAAAATTTGGAAGCTTTTATTAACCACCCGCTGCTGAAGGAGGTCGAGTGGTTTGGGGAGGTTAGGGTGGGAGCTGCTGAGATACTGCTGGATATGATCTGGATCCTGGAAACTAGTGCTGAAGCTGCTCAATATGGCACCCTCGTAACTTCTCTATCTGATTCGTAGATGGTGTCAGCAAATATGTAGCAAAAGATTACCCAATCTTTCTCCCACAAAACCAGGATCCCATCTTGAAATCATAATCAGGAGAGGGCAGCAACCTGTATTTTTGTTCTGTCTTAATTTTGCAATGCAGTCGCAGGATCTTTCCCCCTGCCCTTAACAAAGCTTAAAACAAAAACAATTCTGGTTTTGATTAATATTGTCTTTTGTGTAATTCGTCGTCAGAGGAAGATGGAGATACATAAATAATTGATATCTGAACGATTTTTTTTTCTCCTGAAGCTGAAACATATAGAAGAATGTGTTTAATTATTTATCCATCTGCCTTGAGAAGCATCTGCTTATCCTATAAGCGATACAGAACTGCAATTGCTAAACTCGAAAGCATCACTCCTGCATGTTTCTGTGTGTAAAGAACATTTCTACGGTCTTGGAGCCCTGTGCACGCAGATAAACAAGCCCAAATTCTTGCATACCCGAGAAGTGTATGAACTAAAGTTCACACAAGTGCTCCATCCAATCTAGCGACTTTAGTGACCTCCAGAACGTTTGAGACTGGTCTGCGAAATTCCGATGTATTTTCAAATTGTACCGTCTGCTAGAAATTACCGCCAAGTGTTGCTTTTGGTTTGTTTGCTTTCGTGTTTTGTTTTGTTTTGTTTTGTTTTTCTTTTTCCCCCGAAGTACAGTTATAAGGTAACTGCGGATTTGTCTGCCCAGGGGAGGTCACGTAAAAGCCTTTTTTTTTTTCCCCCATACCTATGCGGCAGTGCTGGGCACAGGCACAAGGCTGTTTCACAGCATGAGTCACAACTTCTGCTGCCATTTTAAGGAAAGGGGACATATCAGCGAAGTGATAAAGGCAGGATTAAGATTTCAATTTTCGTGGGAAATGTACCATTAAGAAAAGACAAAAGCAAAATTGAGGTCATCAACAACACAATGAATTCCCTACAGTTTTTGTTCATGTTTAAGTCATTTTCAATGGTCGAAAAATAATAATAGTATTTTTTTAAAAACAAAGGATAATCCAGAATAACCACTTAAATATAATTAAGGAAATAAAACTCTTTTTTTTCCTTCGTCCTAAAAGAGTCCACAACATATAAATAAAACGATTATTTCTACTGCTTTTTATGTAGTCACACAGGGAATAATGGGGAAACGGTGTTTGTATTTTCCAGCAAAACTCCGTTTCAATTCACACCTCTATTAACAAACGCGCGAATTGCTAATCTTTTTCAGCGCAGGGTAATTAAGTACTTTGCTTCCGATTCTTAGAATTAAAACACTTTTCTTGTCCTTTACACATTGATTTCCAGTTCTTTCCGAAGACAAGACACCCATTCAGGGAGAAAACACTTCTACATTATCCTTTATCCGCACGAACGAATTTTGAACACAAAACCACCGTGGTTTATTTTATTCACCACTTAAAAAAATTCCTTAATGCCGCGGTCTTTAAGCATGGAAATAATTCATAAAAAAAAAAAAAAAAAAAAAAAAAAAAAAAAAAAAAAAAAGGAAAAATCAGGAGAATTTTGGCTGCACAGCTTTTGGAGAAAATCCCTGTATTTTCCCCAAAACACAGGTAATATTTCGAGCCTTATTCTGCTAATTGTCAGCCGGATGAATTAACCTGAAAGAGATGCTCCTCCGAGGAGAAATTCTGACGGGAGAAAACACTCCTAGAGCAGGGCTGAGGGCAACGGTAGGAGATTCCAGAGTGTCGGGAAATGGTCGCATATTTGGTTCTCAAGACGATATAATTGGTTAGTTTTCCTGTCTTTTAAATATCTCAGTGACTATAGAAGAAGATTCAGGGATTCAGCGTGGGACATTTTCTTGATAAAACTGATTTTTCTTAATACCGACTCAGTGTTTTAACAACTTTTCCACCAAAACAACAAGAAAAAAAAAGTTCTAAATAACCTTTCGTGGTATTTTTCTGTTGATTCGAAAAAGCTACAAATAACTATCTCCCTTCAGACTCCTGCAGATTGTTTACTAGGAGACAGCATTTTCAGGTAAAACCTAAAACCAAGCGAGTGGAGGCAAATGAGACAGGGCTTAAATCTGCACTGGGTTGAACCTGCTAAGTGATCACACGCTCCCAACGTGTAGCTGAGCAGCTGAGATCTTTGGGAAAGCCTTCTCCGGAGATGCCAGTTCTCTGAAGACGGTCATGTTTTCTTTCACTGCATGTGACAGCCATTTTGCAAATCCAAAATAAGTAGCAATATCGCCCTCTCTTCCTTCTCCTCCTCCTTCCCCACCCTCCCAGCCCCCCACCCCCACCCCCTTTCTGTGAACGTTTCTTTTGTTCCCAGACCTTAAGCGAGATGCACACCAAGATCATCCCCCTTGGGTGTTTCTAACACGGCGAGGAGGGAAATAAAAACCTCCAAAAGACCTTTTCTGTTTCCACACCAGGCGCCTTGGGCTGCCCAACATGGCGCCACTGCAGTGGTTAGAGATGATGTCTTCTTGGTGCGTCCTACATATTTAAGCAGAAGTCTTTAATGATAGATGAGCAATTCTCAGCTAGAGCTCCTCCCTGGGCCACTGCGGCGGGGGGGAGTTGGGGATGACTAATCTCGACTCCCACAGGTCACTGCTAAGGAACAGTTGAAGGTGACTGGAAAACAAGGAATAAATCCTCAAATCCAACCCAAACCCAGCCGGGGGAGCGGTCAGTTTAAGCCTTCAGCTGTCCGAAATGATTGTGCCTTCAGGCGGCCAGGGCTTGATTTTCCCTTCTTGTGTCGGGCAGAGTCCTAGAGAAGAGACAGAAGCCCGGGGACACCATCGAGCTGACGGAAGATGGAAAGCCCATGGAAGTGCACGAAAAGAAAGCCCCGCTGTGCGACTGTACCTGCTTCGGGCTGCCCCGGAGGTACATCATTGCCATCATGAGCGGACTGGGATTCTGCATTTCCTTCGGAATCCGGTGTAACTTGGGAGTGGCCATCGTGGATATGGTCAATAACAGCACCATACACCGAGGAGGAAAAATTATTAAAGAGGTGGGAATCCTTCTCGCGTTAATCCCATGTCCCCCCAGTACAACTCCCAGGTCAAGCTCCTCAGTGCATCTGGGACGGGCTCCTGATGCTTTCACGGCACTTCTTGAGCCCCGACGCTGCCCGACCGTGGGGCGGGCAGACCCCTCGTCCTGCCCGGTCAGGTCACTGTCCTTCCTAGGACGGAAAATCCCGTTCTCGAAGCAGAAACATATTCTACCAATTATTTCTATTCTTTCTTTTCAATTCCCAGCCCCAGTTTGCGGTACTAATTTGCGGACACTTCGGCCCCCTCCTCCCTTTTTCCCACACAACCTTGAAAAACGCAGTTATCTCGTAAAATAAACGCAGGGGAAGGAGGGCGTCGGATAAGGAGCTGCCAGCGGGTGCCCCGCGCAGCGAAGGAGGCAGGAAGGTTTGGCAGGAAGGTTTGAAAGCACCGGGGTGAATTTGCTTTGATAAAAAGCGTTAAACGGCAAAAGCCGTTTTAAAGCGAGTTATAACGTGGAGGGAAAGAGGTGAACGATAAATAGAGATGAGTGTTGAACATCCAAGTCCAGAGACAAACCCCTTACGGCTCGCTCTCTGCACAGGCAAGAGGTAAGTGCGGGCAGGGCTGGCGGGCCACGCAGGGCTGTGTCTGTGGGCCGAGGGTCCCGGGTCTGCCCTGCCCGGGCAGCTCAGGGCACACGGGGCTCCGGTCACTCAGGGAAACCCTGCCCCTCTCTCGTGTCCCTGGGAGGCACGGGCGGTGCTACTTCCACAGCTATTATTGGTTTTGTTTTGCTGTTTATTTACCTGGCGGGCGGTCGGGGCGTTTGCCGTGGAGCGCTGAGGGCATTAGAACCCCCTCAATTGCCCCGCGTGAAGCTGCTGCGGGTGAAACTTCTAAAGTGGCACAATTACAAGCCTTCCTCTTCTCTTTTATCTCCTTCTCTCCCGGTCCCTTGCATTGGAAGAAAGCGAAGTTTAATTGGGATCCCGAAACAGTTGGCATGATCCACGGCTCCTTTTTCTGGGGATACATAATCACCCAGATCCCCGGCGGGTACATCTCATCCCGGCTGGCAGCGAACAGGTAACGACGGGCTAAAACAGCCCCGGAGCCCTGGACGAGCCCGAGCGGGGGCGGCTTGGCCAGGCTGCGGCAGCCGGGGGGAGGTCGGGATGGGGAGCAGACCCCCCAGGCAGCCGGAGCGGGGGCTCCCCTGAACCCCCCCTTCAAAGGCAGCGCCTCCGAAAAAAAAAAAAAAAAGGAAGGACCGCCTCTATGCCAGCCGCGAACGCGGCTGTGACGGTGCATTGCTCACCCTCCTCCAAACTACCCTCAGGTTTCGCGGGGGGTATCCCGTGCTGGTTCTCTTTTCCTTTAAACAGTCACTTAGGGAAGTTGTGGCAATGATACTCAAACAACACCTAATCAGAGGCAAATTCAAAGATTCATTATTTCGTCAAAGCTTTTGAGAGATTTTTTTCCCCAGTGATTGAACAGAAGAATTTTATGATTTTTGTTTTAATGAGAAGGGAAACCATCAGCAGGAATTTTTCATTAGCGCACAGATGAATTTAGAATGGTCGAAAAGCGTGTTTCAATGAGACTTCCACAGTGAAAAGAAAGTGCAGATGGTCCAGGGACTTAAGGACTCGTTTCTATGGTGTCTGGCATTTTTTCAAGCACCCAGCGTGCGATTCTACCTGTTAATTAGATCCACTGAGTATTGGAGACACATGAGGCTTTCACATGCGCGCTTAATGCCACGGGCTCATCGTTTGCAGCAGGAGCAAAGGTCCTAGTGCCACTCTTCAAACCAGTAACATACTAAGTGCAAATGGATACTAAAGTACTGCAAAAACGCTCTCCTCAAGGTATATACCTTTTAGGCAGAGACCTACAATAGAAATTATGATTATTTACGAATGGAGAGATGCTCTGTAATTGAAAAAAACCCACTAAAATCCCACACTTTAGAGCAGATAAATCAAAATACAACGTTTTTTAAACTGAGGTATCCATTGCCTCTCTGTTTATAAAGTGCCAACTTTCTGATAATGGTTTAGAAATGTAAAAATCTATTTGAAATAACAATTAACAGCCATTTAAAGGATTACCTTTTCTTCCTCTTCTGATCATTTTTGCATCTACGCAGTCCTCAGGATTAACTGGAGTTTTGCTTAAGCAAAAGCTGCAGAATTTGACCCAGAGAATCTGTCTTCATTCACCCAAACAATATCAGTAAAGCCAATTGAGTCAGATTTAAAGTGACGCAACTACAAAGATTTGCAAGACAATGGCAAGGACATTGCCAAGAAAATTCAGTAGGTAGGAACACACAAGCTGGCATACTTGAATGAAAGTCTCCTCCTCTTCACAAACATTTACATTTATGACAGTAAATGAGGACTAGTTCTAGTTAAACTTCGTGTATTTTAGTTACTACTCGTGTGGAAGTGCTTCATTCCTCAGGTGTCTTGTGTCATTCCCAGAATATTAATCTCTCTGCCTGTATATCCCACGGGTTACCCCAGGTATTTGCCCTGGTCGTCACATGGTGCTGAACTCCCTTCTTTTTGTGGGTTTGCACAACCAAGGGAGTGCCTGGAACTGGACCAGGGATATTTATCACACTGGGATGATCAGCCATTTTGGGAATAAATATAAATGCTGATAAACTTGTGGGTACAAAAAGGTCCAATCAGTCAGATGGGATATTAAACATTTGGTAGACTGAATTCTGTTCAATATATATGACACTTAAGTGAAAAGTAACATCAGAGAGTGGTTCCCCACTCTAGAAATCAGTCACACTGAGAAGAATCTGAAGCCATGCTGGACTAGAAACACATCACAGGCTTCGCATCAGCATGATGCTCTACTAAGGAAGTTGGTGTAATCCTAGGATATTTATTTTTCTTTATTTAGTGCAGTGAGTTTATTTAGGTCAATGACATAGACTTTGGATTGTTGTGGCCAATTTGGACACATGCATATTAATTTGAGTGTTGAAAAAAGTAGAGATTGATTTAGAGGTCTTTAATTGCTTCAGAAATGATAGTGTAAAATAATGCCTAGTGAAAGAAATAGCAAGAACTATGCATTCAGAATATTAGTATATAAAAAAAGATTACAAGGGGCAATCTGATCACTAAATATGCACATAATTCCACTGAAAAAAATTGCTAGGTATATGTGTATGCTTTAGTCCTCTGGAAAGCTATAACAAGAATCAGCACAAAAGCTTAAATCTTAACAATACTGACTACCTACCACTAGTGCAACCAGAGAAATGATGGTAGATTCTTTTTCATTGGGTTTTAAATTCCTGTATTGGAAGTTATATTTTAGCTGTTGTAAAATGTTTGCAGTAGAGGGATAATTGAACAAAATATAAGCCATAATCGAGTGCTAAGGGTTAATGCCACAGTGAATTTCGGGTTAGATGGCCCTATAACTCAGCAGATTCTGTGTTTAATCTAGAAATATAATAATTTTATTCAAATTAATATTCCCTTTTCCATATTCATGCTACTGCAGCTGTCTCTGAATAAACTACCTGCTGTTCTGTCACACACAAATGGAAAGGTGTGAAACTGTACTGGTTTTTATCACCTCATCTCAAGATAATTTAAATATCATATTTTAAACTTCTGAAACACCCTTTAAATATTCTTTATGTTGGAAACCTATAACAAAGCCCTTGCCCTACCAAAAGCATTACTAAGATCCTGTGGCAGTGTTTCCTCACTGATTTCCTGAGTGAACAGTTTAAATATTTACTGTAAATCAGGAAAAATTCTTTGAAATTAATGGGATATTTTTAAATTACACAACAGGGAATTAACTCCCACTTTTGCAGTTAAATATTTAAAATAGAAATGCAGGTTTTGACTGTATGTGCCAAGCACTGTTTCAAAAATAGATCTGCAGTAATGACTGACTATTTTTTTATATAAAACAAAGCTGAGTGACCATTTTGGCTCATCTGTGTCTGCTCAAACATTAGAACTTTCTTACGCGAAGAAACACAAAGGGCAGAATAGACAATTTTAAAAATATTAAAGCCACCTTACAATTCTATGGTGATATCTCCTATTTCTCTGAAACCTCAAATCCTGGCACTACTCACATTAAAAATTGGAATGACATAACTACACTACATTTCTCTACAATGCAATTATCTCTCATCTCTGTTGAACCCTTTGTCATTGTCATTCTAATCTGAATGAAAACACACAAATCAACCTTTCACTTCGAATCCATCTTTGTTTTTTGAGTGCCATTCTTCTTGTTATTAAGGGCTAAATCCGTCTTCCCAGCAAGTAATCCGGTAGGATTATTTGCATGAATAAACTGAATGATATTTCAGACAACTGTCTGTCAGTGCATCTTGTCTCAGAGTCCCACAGATTTTCACTGGAACTGCCAGTGAAATCAGAATTCTTCTCTGTAATTCAGCCCTAATGACAGCAACCACAGAGATGTAAGGTAAAGGATTGGTTTAGAAATACAAGGAGAAAGATTTCCTACAGGTTTACATCTTTATGTTTTTCTGCTTTCAAAAGAGAAATTATTCCATTCCTTTAGCAGGCAGACACACTGTGAGTTTTCTGATTCGCAAACAATGGTTAACTCACAGCATGAGCGGGGGATTTGTGGATGTTTAGACAAGAGCCAACTTCTGAACTTCTGAGAACATGAGCTGACCTTGCACTGAGGGAGAACCCCCCAAAGCTGCACTTTGCCATCCACACCTTTCATGTTCGATTCAAAATCCTGCAGATTGAACTGGGCTCTGATCCCAGGCACTGGTGTTGGGCTCATCTGTTTCCAGGCAAAGAAGCCAATATTGCACAAAAAAACACCAAGATGATTTTGTCACCCTGCTGCATTGCAGGTTCTTTGAAGTACCAGTCACCACAAGGAGGGGGCTGGAGGAGCTGGTGGCTGGTGCTGCTGCTCCCTCTGCCATATGGCTCAGACTCCTTCCATTTTTCTGTCATGAGTGATGAAGCTGTTTTCACAATTTAATGATGCAACAAGGGATTTAGATGGGGGTTTTGGCTGATAAAAGGGGGCCTCAGATGTGTGACAAAAATTAATAATGTACCCAAGCCCTTATTAAACTAGATTAGGTGGTGGGAGGTCGACTTTTACATATTAATGCTTCATGAAGGGCTTATAATAGGATTTAGTATGAAGAGCACAGAGACACATCCCCCTGCTCCCTAATACACATATGAATGAAAATAACCTGTTCTATCACAATTTTTAAAAGCCAAATAAAGCTGTTATACTACGGCTTCTGGCCACGGACTGTTACTAAATAGGATTGTTTTTAGGCGATTCTGTCATGAGGCACGTTCAACCTAAGACGGTGTCTGGGAATAAGTGTTCCCCTCTAATGGCAAAGGTAGATTATTCTCTGTGTTTTGCTGGGCAGCTGAGTTCGTCTGCCACTCTAATATTCATGGCATAATCCCAGCTTTGTTAGCCCTGTGCCATGTTATGCAAATTAAGGGCCTAATTCAGAAAAAAAAAACAAAACCACTACATTCTGTTAATCATTTATGAAGCCATAAATCATCAGGGCCAGCATTTCACAGGAATATGTTTACAGTAGAGGGGTCAACAGGGTCATCAGTAAACTAGTCTGTAATAGATAAAAGTCTGAGTGATTATATATGTCACTGAATAGCTAAACAGTGTTTCCCCATATTGGGTTAATTTCCAGTTAGTCCATTAGTACATAAACATAAATAAAAGCTATCATAAGAAGGGTTTATCAGTGTAATTGCAGGTCGAAAATACAGCTAGACTAAGACAAATAGGAGTATTTAGGTTACAAAGGAGATGAACAAGTGACATGATAGATATATCATATAAAAATAATTCAGTATAGGTAACATAAATATTCAAAATGAGTGACAAGTCACAGTTTGCAGTCAAGGAGGTGAACATGGGGAACATCTGAAAAAATTAAAAAAAAGGTCACACTATATTACTGAGAAAAAATAACCTTTTCAGAGTCAGTAAGGGCACTGCTTATATTGACATAAATTTGGAGCAAGTAAACCATCATTAATGGTGTTTAATTTTTATCTTCAAGGCACATTATAGGGTAAAATACTATTTTCTCTGTTACTGAGAAGCATCTGTATAGCTCTGTGTTGAGAAACATGGAATTTTGCAATTACTTGAATACAGAATAGCAGTAATCCTTAGGATATTAAACGCAGAGAACTACATTTATTATTGACTGATTATTTCAGGACTAAATATAAAAAAATTCGGAATTTGGCCCTGCTTGTTCAGATATAACTGCAAGAGTAGCATTACGTCTGAAATTTGGACTTGTTTTTGCAGTCCATCCACCACTGATCCAAATCAGTATCTGTACAAAATTTGCTACACAATTTACATAAAATTACAGCAGATGCTTTCATAGAATCCTATACTGACCTGGTTTGGAAGAGACCTTGAAGATCATCCAGTTCCAACCCCACTGCCATGACACCCCTTTCAGAACAAGCTGATAAAGAAGCTTATTATTTATTGGGATTTTGTCATCCAGATCTCTCAGTGCTGCCAAACATCTTTGCTCCCAGTTCTCTCCTGAGCCTCCAGGAGTCCTTGCTGCATAAGCAGTGATATTTAATAAAAAAAAAACACTCTCTGTAACAAAACCTATGTGTGTTTCTGACACAGTTAATTATAGGCACTCTATCCAACAGGTATCCATAATCACCTCTACCTGCCTCAGTACCTCACCCCAAAGCAATTTGTGCACTGGATTTATTGCAATAAAATGCTGTTCAGGTTGGCTGCATAAAACCAGTAATGCCACTGTCACTTTGCTCTGAAGGAATCTGCCTTTGCTCTGAGCAGTCCTGATACAATCAGTTGTAACATGTGGCCCATATGTCAGAAAACACTCCAAAAAGCAGTGCAGCTGTAGCTTTTGAGTCCAACACATAGTAGTTATCCTCCCAAACAGCTCCACAAAACATTTTAAAATTAAACCCACAGATGATTCCTCTGATAAATGTATTATATAGCTCTAAATCAACCGAGACAGTTGAATCACATTGAAGCCCTGGATGTTGGTAAGGTAATTTGAATGAGACAGTCTTGGTTTGAAACATTATCTAGCAGATTACATATTTAAAGAGCAAGCTGTCCCAGAGCTAATGAGCTAGAAGGAATGAGTCAGAGCTTTATCTAGACATATATGGATATAATGAGTTGTGAAACGAAACCGCAGGTTTGAGAGATTCCCCAGCTGAATTCAAACAGCAAAGAGGGAGGACTGGTAGAGTGAGCTAATGAATGAAGGGAAAAAAAGCAGACAAGGTGAAGAGGGCCTGGACTGCTTAATGATGCAAAAGAAAGAAGATAGGATTGCTGTTGAGGTAAACTGCAGAGATGAAAACCCTTAAAATAAAACAGCATAGATGGAAGACATATACTGGATATATGAAGTGAGAAACTGGAAAGGCAAAACTGCTACTAAATAGGGCAAATGCTTGTTACTTCTGAGATGGAACTTGATCTGCTTATGAAAGGATGATGTAATGCACTTGCTGGTAAGAGCAACAATCTGAATTTAATGACACAGGAGTCTTTTTCATTCAGCATCATTTACAATGATACAGATACCCAACAGTGCCCAAGTTCTCCACGACATACACACTGACAGATCAAAAATAGGTCTATGAACAAGCAGTGGAAGGTGCAACCTGAAAACTGCTTGGGGTCCCGGTATGAATCAGTGGCATTAGTGGGGTTTGAAGAGGGCAGAAGGCTCAAGGGACTTGGAATTACTGATACACATTGAATTAGCCTCTGCTTGGAATTACACACTGCTGCTCGATCCAGACCTTGTATGGTCTGTTTTGCTAAAAGACTCAGGAATATTTGGAATTTATTTATCTTCAAACCTGGCAGATCAAATCACAGGAAATTCAGGTTGTTAAAATGTTTTCTGTATCAGTCTTAGAAGGCCCTCATCATGCCTGGTGTGGGCCGAGATGTGCTTGGTAAAGAAGGGAAGTGTTAACTGGCAGCTAAATCTCTGAAATTTCTATATATTCAAAGAAAAAGCTAAGTTAAAAAGTTGATCACAAACTGTCACTGCCAGGAATATTTGCTGAAGAAAGGATTCTGAAAAGCTACTGTATGACCACAGACATTCCAGCTAGCTCGTGTCCTGTTCCTCCCTAGACATTTTGTCTTACTGGGAAAAAATAAACATTTAATCCAGCATTGAGCCTTGCACCTCTCAGACAAAGAAGTTCTTTAGGTTGTATAAAAATATATCATAATCAAGTCTATGTTGTGCTGCTGGCCCTTTGCAGGAGGAGGTGTGTCAGAGATGAAATATAGTAGGTGGAGTCAAAGATGATAAATTTTAGAAATCTTGTGCTGACAGAATGGTCTAAAAAGTCACATTATGCAATACCAGCTCAGCTGCTCAGAGCTGCTGCTGCATTAGGACTGTTCCAAGCAAGGACTGTTCAAGAAAAACTCACCAAAGGAGAGTCAAAACCCAGTTTAACTTTTTTATATATACGTTGACAAAATATGTCTTTGTTCAACATATTTTATACGGTTTCTGTAAGGAAAAGAAGTGGCAAACCAGGTCACCAACTGGAATCCCAATAAATTAATTTCTTTATAATGACAGATTTTTTTCTGTCATTAAACTTAGCCTTAAACTAGGTTGGGAAAACTTCACAAGAAAACTCATGCTTTTACTCCTCTTTGGTTTCCACCCTTACCTAACAGACTGTTATCTAAGACTAGGAAAAATGTTTTATCACTGCTTGCAAATAAAATAGCTGTTCAATAACACACTTTATCCAATGAAAATAATGTTCTCTAGAATATGACCAGTATTGCTGTAAAATTGTCAAATACAGAGGTTGTATATCTGCACTGGGCTGCATTTTCCATAGGTTTCTGTTTACTGTCAGAATAAACTACCCTGTAATGTTCTGATTTAGTTTATTGTAGGGGTGTGAAATGCTTTCACACACACATACCCCCACTATGATTTCCTAGAAAAATAGCAAAAAAATATCAAACTTTCCTATTCAGTAAATAGATCTTCCATGAATTGATGACCAGTGACATTTTGGAAGTAAAAACTATTCAGTTAGAGTTCTGAATGAATTTTCTATGCAAGCCATTGAATATTTCCTATGCCTTCACATTTCTTTATATAAATCCATTATAATATATGCAATATTGTAGCTGTCAGTGACCAAGACTCACTATTTTTGGATTATTTTGGATTTTAATTAAATGGCATTCGTAATTCACTGATGCAGCATCTTAAAACTACAGCATTTTCTTGTTTAAATAAGAATTAAATCCCCCTATTTTGCACATAGAGAGTTACTTGTTAATTTATTTATTTATTTATTTATTTTAGTACAGGACAAATTTAGTTAAGGTATTTAGAAAAACCACGTTCCTTGATATCCATACCAGTTTAATTTCCTCAAGGTGGGAATCACTTCTTCAGGGAGCAGAGACGTCGAAAATCGCAGAATTTGTCAATCACCTCAAAAATTCACAGAAATATAAACACAGAGGTCTCAGGCAGTGGAGGACCCCTTGCTTTCAGACATCCTGTCTGCAACTCAGTATGTCTCCCATCTGGCACTTGGTGTCTGACCTGCATCTGTGACGTGCAGGGCCTGACAGACACAGATGAGAATGGATCAGAAACCCAGAGGTGAAAAATGAGCGCGTTTCTTCCTCCTCAGTTTTTCCCCAAAGAGAAAAAGGAGCCATTTGGCTTGAAACCCAAACAGATTAATTCCCCTCGAGACCTCGTTCCATCCAAAGCGGTTTTTTTTCTTGAATTTTCAGGGTAATTTTCTCCCTCTCCTCCCCTCCCAGGCTTCTTGTAGTAAAAAATGATTTTGCTGTCATTACCACTTGTGCTACAGGAGGACCAAGACACAGCTCATGACCTTCGTGTAAGGCCAATGTCAGCAAAACACGAAAGATCAGTGTTAGATTCTGCCTTTTGGGACTGAGTCTACTGACTCGAGAAACAGAAATAGATAAGTAAAGTGTAATTCTTTGTTTCAGGACTGCTTCTGGTCACTTTTGAGGGAGGAGCAGACAGGATCTGTCCTTTTTTCAACCCCTCACATTAGCATTACTGCTGTATTTATTAATTGGTCTTCTTCTGTATATGGCTTTTTTCTTCTAGATATAGTTGCACAGTTGCTGATTTTGGGTCAGAAAAGAATTTTCCCCCAAGACTAGGGGCTCCTAGTGAAGGAGTGTCAGGGCATTTTAATTCCATCCTCATACCAGGGCCAAAAGTGATGGCGGTGTCCTTGGCCTCTCCTGCTTGCTCTCTGTGACAATACTGTAGTCTCTCCAGAGTTTACCTTCTGATCTTTTAAAGATCATAATTTTTTGCCATGGTATTAAGATATGTCCTGTGGGGTTTGGAGAGTGCCCAGCACGAAATGGATGGGTCTCAATGGAAGTTCAGAGGCAGAGCTACGTGGATTTCCCAAGGGACACCTTAGTCTGTAAGAGATGCAAACTCCGGTGATGTTCATGCTCAAAGTATAAAACTATATCATAATATATATAAAAATATATCATAATATATCATATAATATAATATATATCTCCATAAACCCTGCAGTGGAAAGCATGACTGCACAAAACAGGACATAGCAGCTTTAGGTCTGTGTAAACAAAAAATCCCAGTGGGGTGTGGATAGGAATGAATGCTCCTAAACAAGCTGGAGTTGTATTTTACAGGGAAGCATATCTGTCTGAGAATGAACATTAGCCACCAGTGCATACAATAAATACCAATGTGGAACCCCACACACTGTCATTTTGCTGTGAAAACATCAGGATCTTCAAGAAAAATATGCTTTCCAGCCCATTTGTTGGAGTTAACCTTGTGGCATGGCTGGGCAAAATTGAATTGTTTGAGAAGAAGACATTAAACCTAATATGAAATCAGCAGCTTAATGAACAGAACAAAAATGTAAGCACAAAAAAAAAAAAGAATCGTGCAATTCGAGGGTTTGATATGCAGGTCAGTTAAATGCTTTAGAAATGCCTTGGGAACAATCAGAATGTTCCATTTCCCAATTAAATATATTCAAGTGTGTGCTGCATTCAAATATGTTTTGATTGACTGTAGCTCAAAATCATTCTTTTTTGATCCAAATCATTATAAATACTGTTGGCTGAGATATTTAGAGCAACTAAATAGGAAGTTTATGCAAAAACCGACACTATGTTACAATATTCTGTTAGGTAGAATTTGGTATTTATGGAGCTGATGTAAATATAAGAAGATAAAAGAGCACAAAGGAGAAATGTTGATGATATTTATGAGTGTGCATTGAGAGATGCAAAGCAAAAGTAGGAAGTTTTATTTGCTCTTGATTGAGAGCTATAGAGGAAATGAACTCACCAAAATAGTTGTGCACCAAGTACATGGTGCCACTTTTAATACATATGGAAGAAAAAGGATAAAAATGTCATTGCTTGGAAGAATCATAATTTAACTTGGATTTATTCTACCTTTAAATCCTTAGATTTAAAGGAGAAATATTTCTATTTTTGAAAAGGTTGTTTTCTATAAAGCATAGTTTCAGAGAACTGACTCACAAGTGACACTGTGGAATTGTTTTATCATCTGTTCCCTGATGTAAGTAAATATTCACTGGTACTTGTATGTCTATATACGGGCAAGAGTTTAATCTGAAACAAACCTGTCTCTGATCATTCCTTCAATTATATCTTCCTTCCTCTTCTAGAAGGAATAGACTCAGGGAAACAGCTTCTCTTTAGTGAACACGAGAACAGAGGCACATCTGGGAAATGCAGCTTTCAGTTGTGGCAAACAGAAGCTGATTTCAGATACAGAATTAACAAACTAGAGTGAAATTCCCTGAAGAAACAGTTACCTACATGTAAATCTCATACTTGTCCAGAGACAGCAATTTTTAATGTTCTATCTTGGAATGATTTTGATTATCAGTGGAATAAATTCCATTGACAAATGGACAGAATTTTGATCTGGAATGGTTGCACTGATTCACACTTTCACACTTGCTCCAGCAAGTCTGTGCACAATCTAAAAATTTAAAAACATATCACTGCAGTAGGCATTTAGTTAAATAGCAATTCATAAAATAAAGGAAAGGCCAAACAGTCCTTTCTTCCCCCTTACAAGCCAATAGGGATTTCCTCACTGAACCTTTAGAGCAGTTACAGATCATGGAGCTTCAAAAACTGCTAACAGGAAGATCTAACTTTTTAAAAAGGATTTGTAAAAATCATAAGCAAATCTCCTATACATCCCAAACTCTTCTCCATTAACAAATAAAGAAAAAAAGCAAAGGAACACCAAGACACCACTGAGGTCGATCTGAACATATGGAGGTATTAGATTGTAAGGAAGTGAACTGAATGTATTTTTGGAGTAGAAACATACACAAAAAGAAATTGAGAGCAGAGATAGAACTCAGGTCAAAATAGCCCCCACAGTGCAGCACAAACACGTGCACTGAACACGCTGACAAGGCAAAGCCCAGAATGTGCTGCACATGCTGTTCAACTTGAGATGGAGATCATGGGGAACACAATGAGGAGACCAGATTATAAATGTCCAATGGAAGTGGTGCATACTCAGTTTGCTGTTTAAAGATTTTCTTCAGACTATAATTCTAAATACAGAACGTGGAACACAATGTCTTCGAGGAGAATTTTCATCCTGCTTCTTTAGCCCAAGGTCTGCTTCTCTCCAGCTTATGGCACTGTACCAATTTCTGAAGAACACATGCTGAGGTTAAAGGTTTCTGTCAGATCAGTTCCATATCAGATACTATGATGTCCAATGTTAAGACATCCCCAGGATTTATCTTTGCATTACATGGCTTTTTACAAAGTGGCCAGTCGATGCTGCTGCCTTCATTCCTTTGCATAGTTCCACTGAAAGGAAAATGGGAGGAAGAAAGAGTTATTTCCACAATAAAGGAATGAATGAACATTAAAATAAGGCATAATAATATTAGAGCAAAGGTTTCCTCCTGGAAGGGGTGGATTTTAGTAGAATCAAATCAAAATTCAGTCAAAGCAGTGGAATTTTGAAAATGAGTCACCACTTCACACATTTATTTAGACTTTGAAATGTACTTTATTTGAAGCAGTTCCTAGGATTGTGGAACCAAAATGAGCAGTGTTCCATGATGGCCTCTGAAAAGAACAGCAGCAAGAATGATCTGTTTTCTATGAAGATGCATTTCCAGATTGATTAACTCTTGTGTATAAGAAAATCCCAGCTCTGTCTGAAATTCTTTCTGCTGCTTTTGGCGTCTGTAAAAATGGATTCACTTCTGCTTTATAAGGAATGAATGAATGGTGTCACAATTTCAGCACTAATGAGAAACTCTCTTTATTGACCACCTGCTTTAGCAAACCATTTGGAGATAATTTCTAACTTTGTGTCCAGAGGGTGAGAATTCAATCAGATTCGGTTGAAATAAAATGTGAAAATTAAAGGAAAGTGTGGGGTTATATGGAAAGTAAGATCTATGCCTGGGCTGGCATAAGATTTACCTCCTTAGGAAATTCTGCTAAATAGACACACCTCCCCATGTCTGGCCTGGGTCTAATCAGACAGGTTATTACACTAGGTGGAAGCAGACATTAATCCTGTCCAGCATTTAGTATAATCCTCCCATAAAGAACACAAGGAGGGAACATCTGTATTGATACACCAGCATATGTGGAACAAGTCAATTGGAACAACACAGAAGTTACTTCCTTTCCCTCTTTTGTCCCCCCCCTTTGCAGAGTATTTGGTGCTGCTATACTGCTGACGTCCTCCCTCAACATGCTCATACCCTCTGCAGCCAGGGTGCACTACGGATGTGTCATCTTTGTCAGGATCTTGCAGGGCCTTGTAGAGGTATGGAAAAATTCTAGAATAACTAGTAAATGTAATAGGTGGTTCTTGGCCTGTAACTAGCAATTGTGGCTTTAGAAGGGAAATAAAAATTGTTTTGATTTATTGCTGAGTTTGAGGGTAACAGGATTCAACACGTGAATTACAGCTATTCGATTTTCCCCCAGCTATAAACCCCTATCTTGCATAAGGTTTATACTGATAATTCTCAACAGCTAGTTGCTGGCCAGTCTCACAGAATAAATATATACTGAAAAACTAAGGTTCTGTCATAAGTCCTGACCATGCTTTTATTGGAATGAATGAGAGATTTACTGTAATTTAAAAAAGAAAAAAAGTAGCTTTTCTCTCTTTCTTTCTTTCTTCTTTCTTTCTTCCTCCCTTCCTCCCTTCCTTTCTCTCTTCCTTCCTTTCTCTCTTTCTCTCTTCCTCTCTTTCTTTCTCTCTTTCTTTCTTCCTTCCTTCTCTCATTTCTTCCCTTATCTCCCTTCCCTCCTTCCCTCCCTCCCTTCCTTCCCTCCCTCCCTCCCTCCCTTCCTTCCCTCCCTTCCAGGACACATTTTTAGTCCTGTGATGGCTGGTTCTTTATTTCTCAGGGCTACACATTTCCACTGCATGAGCTGCTTTTGACTAGTGAATTTTATTGTATAAAAATACTCCAAAAGGGGGTGCAGAATATGCCTAAAAGCTAGGTGGCTGTCATTCAGGTTCTTAAAGAATTTGTACCTAACATCACGAATTTCACAGGTAATTATTGTACATTTCATACCACACTTTCTAAAATTTCCACCCTGCAGATTTAGCTTTTCTAATGCTGGTTAAAGGCTGATTTTGAAGGGAGACCTAAAAGGTAGCTGGTTTAACATCAAGTCAAATAGTATCATTCAGTGATTTTCTTTACATGCTCAAGAAGGTTCATAAAGACAAAGAGAGTGAAAAACTTCTCTCTTAAAATTATATTTCTGAGCTCTTATTTTCTAGTTTTAAAGCAGTGGAACTTTAATCTGTATTTCCTAAATTGTATTTTAAATGTTTGATAAAAAAGAGAAGGTTGGAGAAACCAACCCAGCATTAGAAAGACTCATAAAGAGTCCATCTGTGTTTTCATCCTTCCTTTGACTTTAGTCCTTGTGCGCTAATATTCTTTCTCTTTAATTATTTGCAATTCTGTCCTGGAAGGGGGAGGGGGAGCAAAAGGAAACCTATTTGATATCTTATGTTTCATGAGGCCTCTTTAATGACTTGGGGTGATATACCAACCCCATTTCAACCTGAATCGATGTTGAAGTTTTTCTGTGGCTTGTGCTCAGGACTTTGCCGTAGAAATGCAAAGCGTTCTCAGCGCCTTTTTTATAGCAATTAACAAGTAAAAAACTCGTAAAAGACAATGAACTGAGTGACTGATCAGCATCAGCTAACCTGTGGCACACCCATTCCCCAGGGGGTCACCTACCCTGCCTGCCATGGTATTTGGAGCAAGTGGGCCCCCCCATTAGAAAGAAGTAGGTTAGCAACCACTTCCTTTTGTGGTAAGTAGCTCTGTATCTTTGTCTTCCTTTCCTTTGTCACCTACAAGTGTTTTGAAACTGTTTTGTTTATTTTTTTTTTCCTGAAAACATCCGCCGCGTGTCTTGTTTTGTAGGTTCCTATGCAGGAGCTGTCATTGCAATGCCTTTAGCTGGGATTCTAGTGCAATATACTGGGTGGTCTTCTGTGTTCTATGTGTATGGTAGGCATTTTTTGCTCCTTTTCACCCCACTACGGTATGACCTTACCCTGCCCCTTCTAAAAAAATGTAAAAGCTACTGTTAAGAGGCCAAAAAAAACCCAAAACCCAAACCTGAAGAAGTGGGACTGCAAATCTAAAAATACAGATTTTTTTAACAATGAAAGAATGGAACAAGGAAAGAACAGAGTTTAAAGCGAAGAATAAGTAGGAAAGTAACATTCCTGATAAGAAGACAAGCTAGTTCATGGTGAAACCTTCATCCCCTTTAGCACAAGCAGTGCAAACTGCTATGCAGATCTATAGGATCTCTGCTCGCAGTAACATGTCTCTTACATTTATAAAACTGCCAGTTTAGGGTGCCTGCCCTGAATAAGTTGTCCCGATCTTTTTATCTGAAGACCCACAGAACTTTATTCACACTAGTTATGCCATGTTACCTTGCACTGATGGAAAAGTATGTCCACACTGATGTGGGTTAGGGGGAAACCTTAGAGAAATTTGATAAACTACTCAGGAAGTGCATTGTTATGCTGAAAAAAATGCCCCATTTTGCAGCTGGAAGATTTAGTTCAGCAGCCAGTAGGGGCTTAAGGCAGAATAGAACTTCATTTGCAGTTTGATGAAATGAAGTGCAAGGTGTTTCATTGCATTGCATCGTACGAATTGACGTTAGGATCAGTGAATATTCACTCACAGTGAAATCATTCTGTAAATGAAGCAAAGACTACTTCATTGTGCTCCAGCTCTGCATGTATTTTGCCCAAATATTATTTACAGGATCCAACTTTCTGTTGGAGAGTTATCTCTACTGAGATAACTCAGTAAAGAAGCACTAACAACGATTGCCATTTAAATTTGTTATAATTCTTCACAGATTTATTTTTTTTCCCTTGTTTGCTGCTTTACTGTGCGTTTCTTTTTAAAGTCTCTCTTTCCATTCCAAAGGGAGCTTTGGTATAGTCTGGTACATGTTTTGGCTTTTGGTTTCATATGAGAGTCCTGCAAAACATCCTACGATCACAGATGAAGAAAGGAGATACATAGAAGAAAGCATTGGAGAGAGTGCCAACCTCCTAGGTGCAATGGAAGTAAGAATATTACTCACACACTGGTTTTCTGTGAGATAGTAGGAAAAAACCCCACCCCCCCCACACCCCACCCAAATGAAGATAACAACCAAAAAATCAAAAGACACAAAAGCGCATTTCGAACAATTGCATTTCTGGGGGGTGGGAAGATCCAAAATCTGCTGGTGGACTTCTGGGTGGATATTGCTTTTGCACTGAGGGAACACAGGTTCTATTTCTTAGCAGGTGACTCATGGAATTTGTGCCTCTTTTGCTACTCCAAAGTGTAAAAGAGAGGTACAGCCACATTTGAAATTGCAGCTTTACATTAGATTTTCATAGCATCTTGAGTTCAAGCAGTTAGTTCCCTTCCTGTGCAGTAATTTCTGGAAGGGTTTTCCTCTTCCTGAAAGTAAACTGGGGGAAAAGCACTACTGAGTGTCTCTTAAGGTCCCCACAACATGAGAAAATACAAATCATGACTATTCTATGCTTTGTTTGCCAGAAAGATGCAATTTGGGACAAAGTGAGCTAGAAGGCCCTTAAGAACATTCCCCATTACTGTGATAATATTGCTGTACACATGTTATCAAGCCTCTCACAATCTTAGTCCTGTACTTCTTTAGTTCTCAAGAACTGCTAAAATTCAGAGAATTTTTCAGCCACTTCATACTCCTAAGAGTATGTTAAATAAGGATTTTCTTACTTCTGTAACTACTGAAAAGCTTTAGAGTGTTTACTCACTCAAGAAAATAAAAACAAAATAATTTTTTAAGCCTCACTTCATCTGCTCAAATTTTTACACCATCCATCCCCAGTAAACCCTCACTACCATTCTTTGTTATTTTTTCTGTTTGGTCAGAGCACTGATTATTGATTGAACTCCGGGATAAATAATTTTTGCCTTAGTTAAAAAAAAAAAAAAAACAACCAACACTTTGTAATATTTTCAGTTTCTTATTTAATCTGGAATAAAGTAATTTCTTTGATTGGTGACATTTTTAGGTGTTCTTGAGGCATTGTCTGAGCTGATATTGAATAGCATTCAGTAGTACTGATGGTTTTGAAAATCTGATGTGAAATGAGCTTCTTCAAAGAATGCAATCCTAATTTGGGCTGCATAATTTCTATTGTCTATTTTTCATTGTTGCTTTTTAATTAAACCCTTTTATGGAAGCGATGATCTTGTGTCAATAATTCATTTGCTTCTAAAATATTTGATCCAAAATTTTCCCCATAGCACCAAGTTAGATTTTCTGCCTGGCTTCTCATTAATTAAGTCCCACTTAACCCTTAGCTCTGACTTAAGTGTAGCTTAATAGGTGTACAAGGTGTTGCACATACCCACCTATGGGCTGTTTTTCTTTGAAGAAAAGCCATTGTTCAAATCAATAGTAGCCTAAATTCAGCTTGGAGTGATACTCAAGCGCTTATCTGGGTCTGGATCCTGTATTTGCATCAACACAGATGGGCAGAACCCTGGACTCATGGAGAGGTGCTGGGACTCAGCAGGATTGTACTTCTGTCCATCTGTCTCTTTTTTTGGTTGTTTGGGGTTTTTTTAGGTTTTTTTTTTTTTTTTTTTTTGTCATTATGCAATTCATTTTAAAAATATAATAAAAATATATTGAGCAAGCAGTTTTAGCTGAGGCTTTATAAAAAAAAGGTTACTTAGAATGCTGGAATTAAAATTTAAATGCTAAAATACATGCTTACAAAAAAATTGGGATGAAACTGTGTAGTTACAATGGAAAATCTGACTGTTGTCTTAGAAAGGGCAACATTGTCTGTTAAAGACATATGATTGTTGTTTTGGGCTTTGCATGTTTATGTTTACATGGCTAACATAATAACACTTGTACATGAGGGTTATGACAAAAAGAAAGTATCACTGAGTTTCCCTGCCTGGGCATTTTGTAGTAACTTTTACTGACGTTTTTGAATACAAATGCTTGCCCTTTATAGCAAATGGAGTCATTGGAATTCAGCGACATAAAGCTGTGCTTATGTGCACTTGTTGGAGTGTAGGTGAAACCAGGGTAAGAAAAGGGAAGATGGGTAGTTGGTAATGATCAACATGGTAACTGGATCCCCCTTTTTCTACCTTTCAGAAATACAAAACTCCATGGAGAAAATTTTTTACATCTATGCCAGTCTATGCAATAATAGTTGCAAACTTCTGTCGAAGCTGGACTTTTTACCTGCTGCTCATTAGTCAGCCTGCTTACTTTGAGGAAGTGTTTGGATTTGAAATAAGCAAGGTATGTAAAAAGAACGTGAAGCTTTTATCTGAACTGAGTAAATTCCAGACCTGCATGTGTGGTATTTATTAGGAGGAGGAAAGATAAGTGTTCCCCATCTTTACCACGGGTTTAAGTCTTAAATCTTATTCTTCCCAGTTCCTGTTTCCTTGACCAGCAGAGATAAGTGAAGTAAAAACAAGAACAAAGGATGGGATAGGGGAAGGTGGAGGCAGGATGAGATTTAGTGATGATCCACTTGGGGCTTCATTGTGAGCTAAGTGCTCAAACCCAGACCATGCTTGATTGGACAGGTATTAGAAAGGTATCAAGAGACTCACTGCACTTCTGTCCCTGCTGCCCCAGGGGTTGCAGAGTCCCACTGAAGCTGTAAAGAAAGCGCTGACAAATGGTTTCTTCTTGCACTTCAGAAAGCAGGTCCACCTCATTCTAGGAAGGATAATACAGTTAATCACTTTCTACATCCCCCTTTAATGTGGTGGGAACTGCTCCCCCTTTTATTCACTTGGAAAGAGGAAGAGACAGTGGGAAAATATGAGATATAGGGATGATCAAGGGTTCCACGTGATTCATATGAACTTTGGCTCAGACCTGTAAGGTAAATATGAATACATGCAAACAAGCCCTCAGCATGTACAGCAAGCTTCCCACTAACACAGAGTTCCTGCTTGTGAAAGTGCTGGGGGCTTGTGCTTCTGAGAGAACTGCATTCTTGTGATGTTGTTCATGAGGTATTGTCACCCTAAAGTGGTGCAAGTGACAATGAGAAGAGTATCTTCTGAAGTGTTGCCATATTATGGAATATTGTCAAAATTACACAATGTCATCCTGCATTTAGCTGGCTTCCATTTTTAGCTGGAATTACTTTAAAAAGCTTTGCTGTGCTTAAAACATGACCTGTCCTGCATGCAATAAGAATGGTCCCATCCTACAGAATTAATTTGACCATTTTGTCCCAGAAGATTTTTCTTAGAGTGGATTCAAAGCTGAGCTTTGTAAACAATGAGGGCAAAGTCAGTTTTCTGACATCTGCTGTGGATACAGATGCTCATAACTGAACAGTTATAGTTTAGTCAGCAGCACCTCAAAGCAGTAACTGTAGCACCACAGTTACTTCACAATTAATATCTGGTTTGCTGAGAGAAGCATTTATTCAGATGAAGAAAGCCAGTATGTATAGCACTTTGAATATCAACAGTGGATATTTAGTATTTTATCCTTCACTACCTACAGAGTTTTTCAGACACCTTTTTTGCCCATGTGAACTTCGAAGCTTGAGGAGTGGTCAGAAATCAAAGGCAAATGGCAGCTGTGCATGTGATGATGATCCATAAGGAATCTGTCTAAGCATGTGAGGTTTGCTGCAAAGCTGTGCTAAGCACCAACAGAAATGTAGCAATTCAGGTTAACATGTTTGATGAGAAATTTTCTGAAATGAAAGGATGGAGGAACTAAAAGTGAGGGGGAAGAAAGGCTTTAGCTTAAATATAAACTGTGAGAACAATCCATAAACAAGAATGTCATCAGACATCCTTAAAATCTCTCACTGTACTTCATAAAATAAAACTATTTCAGGTTCACTGGTTTTGTTCCGTTGGTAAACCAAGTTAAATTTTTTTTTAGCACATAGCCTGACACTGAAAAAAGGTTAATTAATTAGTTGTTGAATGCTTCAGAAAATGAAGAATCAATGTTTTCTTATGGTTTATACTTTGCTAATTCTAATTATTATTTTAGGTGGGTATCTTATCTGCTGTGCCACATTTAGTGATGACAATTATTGTTCCTATTGGGGGGCAAATTGCAGACTTTTTAAGAACCAGGCAGATTCTTTCAACCACTAATGTGAGAAAGATAATGAACTGTGGAGGTGAGTCTTACTATTTTATTTGAAAGTTACACAGATTTGATGTCCATATTGTGTCCTGTATAGAAAAACCAAACAAACTGCACAGTTTTATGTACTTTGGAAGCAATACTTTCTGCATTTTTTTTCTGTAGGGCAGAAAACTTTGTTTAGTAACTGTTTGTTACTGAACAAAAGGAAACAGTTGTTGCTATTCCCAGTTTCAATGTAGCTATTTGGTATTTGAAACAGCATTTGGAGGTAATTTGCCTAGCCTGAGCTACTTGTTCCATCTTAGCTCCTCATCTAAACACCCTCCGCAGTAGAACAGCCCAGCCTACCTGAGGTCACATCCCTGACTCCTGGGATGTTAAAGCCACATGAGCTGTATCCTTGCTGTGATAAGGGCTGGAAAATTCATTCAAGCAGGTTCAGTGGATACTCCCGTGAGAGGTGGCTGGGATGACCTAACCACATCACAAGGATTTATTTTCATTTCAAAACTGACAGGAAGTAACGATAAATTAGCATACAAAGGGTCAAATAAGGATTATTTGAGATAGGAAGAACACATGTCTTTTTAGGGATGAAAGAATTATCTGATTGTATTCGACTCTGAGGAAACATTTTGTCTGTGTTCCTGTGAAATATCACCATATCCTAAGGCCTTCAGTATTTGAGAGGGAATTAAGTCTGATGGCTGTTTTTAATTTATTATTTCCCCAGGTTTTGGGATGGAAGCAACCCTTCTTCTCGTGGTGGGATATTCGCACAGCAAAGGAGTGGCTATTTCATTCTTAGTTCTTGCTGTGGGCTTTAGTGGATTCGCCATATCTGGTAAGATTTTATTACTGTTATTACTAAATTATTTTATCCTAAGAGATAGAACCTCCTTGTTTTTATTTCTGGATAGTAATTAAAAAGCCCCCTTGCTTTGGAATTCCCGAAGGACATTATTTGTGAATCCTACGAAGGAAAGTACATTCATTATTACATCTTTTACATTAGATTATTTCTGTTCAAATACTTCAGTCTTTTCCATATTCATGGCAGCAAATTAAGCTTTCTTCCCATTAAGATGCTAATGTGTACTATAGATTTTTCTTGAAATCAAACATAGAAGACAAATGGACTGGTATTACACAGTGATACCTAAATTTACACATCTTTGTTTAAATATAGGTCTTTTACTATTTTTTCTGCTGTATATTGGTTAATACTTTGTTGGTTTTGTATTATTTAATTAGTTTGGGGCCTAACGACTGGATTTTTTTTTTTTCTGAATTAAAACTCAGCTATTCCCCTTTCCTGCTGATTCATCATCCCTTTGCCTTTCCCAAACACAAGTCACCTGACCTTCCCTTGTTTTCCCACTGTGATCTTGGTATCCTCTCCCATGCTGGTTCCTTATGTCTCAAATGGGCCCTCTTTGATTTTGTGCCAAACACCTAAACTTAATCAAACCTGTCCCTAATCCCACATATTCTGTGAGGTATCATGCCTGTTTTTCACAACTTGGGAAGTGTGTTTCATTTTCGCCAAGCTGTCCATATCATACTGCCCGCCTTTTCCCTTTTACTACCTTTCTGTAATCCAAAGATTTGTTTTCTGTTTGCACTTGATCTGGTACTTATTTTGGGAACAATTAGTTCTGTCTCTTTAGCTTATTTAAGAAGTTACAGCATACATTTTTGACAGAAATACGCCGCTGGAGATGAAAGGGAACAAACAAATATTTATAAAAATTAATAATTCAGTTATAGATACTGTTTTTTTACTCCCTTCATTTTACCACTGAAGAACAGGACGCAAACTCCCTTCTGCTGGTCTGTGTGACTCTCAAGGAATATTTAAGTATTGTAAGTCTTGTAGGGAAAAAGAAATGCAATTAAGCACATGGTTAAATTGTCAAGTGATAGCACTACTTTCCACAACTGAAATAATGCTCTGCTCTTGGTATGAGTGTTCACTGACCTTTCTATTGCAGGATTCAATGTCAACCATTTAGATATTGCCCCAAGGTATGCCAGCATCTTAATGGGGATTTCTAATGGAGTCGGGACCTTGTCTGGAATGGTTTGCCCTATAATTGTTGGAGCAATGACAAAGAACAAGGTAAATGGAAATAGTTTTCAAATCTTTCATTTTAATAACCATTGTTTTCAAGAAAAAGACCTTTTTATAATCCAGCTTGCCAGGATATCCATATCAAAGTCTGGGACTTGCATGCAGGGGTGCAAATTTGAAGCATGCTCAGTAATTCGATGTTTTGGTGGACTAATAAATTTTTAAAAGGAAGGTGGATATACATAATTGGAATGTGGACACTTAAACGCTTTAGCTGTGCTGACCAGCACAATCTCAATCCTTAACTTCAATCTCTCAGCTCAGAAGGCTTAGGTAGATCCATGTGCTGATCTAATGTAGCAAAGTTCCTCTTTACAGACACGTGAAGAATGGCAGTACGTCTTCCTCATTGCTGCTTTAGTTCATTACGGAGGTGTAATCTTCTATGGCATATTTGCTTCGGGAGAGAAACAACCCTGGGCAGACCCTGAGCAGACAAGTGAAGAGAAATGTGGCTTTATCCACGAAGATGAACTTGCTGAAGAGACAGGGGACATTACCCAGAATTATGTAAATTATGGTACCACCAAGTCTTACGGTGCTACGACCCACGTCAACGGCGGCTGGCCTAATGGTTGGGAGAAGAAAGAGGAATTTGTACAGGAGGAAGTACAAGACTCATACAACTACAAGGAAGGAGATTATTCATAACAAACCTAAATATTTGGTATATTTTGTAGTGTTTGTGATTAAATTCATTGTGATTGTTTGCACACGGAAATAAAATGTGGTATAAACATGTAAACACATATCAAACAGGAAGGTCTTACTGTAAAAAAAAAAATACATCGAAGTGCAATCTGTATGAGTTGTGACATGTTATCACTTTCATTAGGTTATATTTGTTCTATAAACATTAGAGTTTTAAGGGTTTACTGGTCAAAACTATAGAGGCAATTAGATACTTACAGTATACAAGAGCTAAAACTCATAACTAAAGATTAAAGCACAACTAAGCAACCGAGTTGGCACATCTAATGCTCTTTCAGCAAGCCAAAATTACTTGATCATTAAAAATGCACTTATATATTTGTTACACTGTATTGAAAGAGATTGTGTTAAAAGACACACATTTACTCAGTGCAATGTAGGGAATTGTGTGTTTTAGCCTAAGACAAGAGCTTTCTCAGAGAAGAAAGGTTGAGTCCTAGGCATTTACAAGGATTGATCCAGTTCCCTTCGTGGTAATTGTATCAAACCTAAAGAACAAATAGGGCATATTGTATGTTTATCGTGATTACATGCTGCAGGCTGCTCTGTGATGAATAAAGGAATTATTTAGGAGTTTTATACTGAATGTTTGGGCACAAATTCTTATTTCTGTTACTTACAGAACCTTGTGAAATTATAGATATTGTCATGTTCTTCCCTGCATTTATCAACTGATATGAAAACAATATATAATATTAAGTCTGACTTTTCAGGCAGACCGTCAAATCGCTCTGTTAAAAAACAAGCTTTATTATTCTGTTCTTTGCAGTATATTCCAAATTTGTACTGGTGTCTTTAGAGAGAAAGAAAAAAAGTCAATATAACATAGAAAAAGATATAGTCTTTTACAAAATTCCAAAGAGAAATTTACTATGAGCAAGTAGCCCTATGGATGCATTTGTTTTGCAGAATATTTTGAAGCCAATAGAAGAAACAGAGAATAATTTAACCCTTATCCTTCCCTTAATAGCTTTCATATTTTTACACATCGTGCCACAGTTGTATACATAGATATAATTTTATTGAAGATACTGTAATTATAGAAAATGTTGTTATTTTAGAAATCCCTGAAATAAAAGATGTATTTGTCTTTCGATTAAACCTAATAATTATAATGGACACTGAATATGAGTAACCTATAAACTCACAATAAACCAAAGTGGTAAATAACTAGTGTTGGGTTGAAAGAAGCCAACAAGCATCATGCTTGTCTTTTTATCATAACTCAACAGTGACTGCAACATTAGTGTACCAAGCAATAAGTGCAATGCATTACAAAGTGCATAATCTTCTAGACTATATATTAACCTTCATTTAGCTTGTTGTATATATTTGGGGTTGTTGGGATTGAACCAAACCAAACCAACTGAAGTTAGCAACACCAGACCACTTCTTAATACTCTAAAATGACAACAACAATGATCCATTTCTTAATTCAATCAAATGATTATTATTGTATGTAATAATCCATTCTGGATTCCTGGTCTGTTCATTGTATTGTGCTAGTGATTGGAAACCCTGCTACCGCAATATACAACTTGAGGATTGTTTCTTCTCCTTTCTTTCTTTTTCTTTTTTTTTTTTTTTTTTTTTTTTAAATGCAAACCATACCTTGACCTTAAGAGGAAAAAAAAAAGGTATTTTGCTTTGTGCCTCAAAGTGATGTAAAATGTGACCATAGCTTCTGCTGTGTTTAATGAAAAAGATGTGGACTGTGTCACTTTCGTTGCTGCAAGAAGTGTTAATAAAATGCTCTATTTATCCTTTTATATAAAAAGGACTGCCAGAGTCTCTTTGTAATTTTTGATGTGTTTTAATGTAGGTGATCAAAATCATAATCATTGCAAAAAAAAAATAATAATCTATCAGCCTGGAGATAATGTCTCACAGCTGGAAGATGTGCTGTTCTTGATCATGCAGCAAGAATCCTTGACTGGAAATTGTTGCTTTCCATCCATTTTTAGACAAAGCCTGCAGCACTCAGTGCCTAAGAAATCCTATAGCAAAAGTAAGTATTTTTCTACTAAAATTTCTGCTTTTCAGTGATTTTCTTTCAGCAGGTAGGATAGTGTAAAAACACCAAACCTAACAACAGGCTTCAAAACACCAACCAGAGCCAGGCCCATGGTTTTTCACCAATATCAGGAGATGCTGAGTCAGTTATCAGGCAAAGTTACTGCTAATTCCTTTGCTAGGCTGGTGCAGTGTTGCCATGGAGATTCCTGAAAGACTCAAAAGTGTGATAAATAGGGGCTGTAAAAAATCACTGTTATATTTATTGTGGCTAGTGGACAGCTCAGAAAACACAAACTAAATTAAAATCAATTCTTCTTAATTTTCAGTCTAATCTTACTAATTGCTAATTCGAACCTCATTTTAGAGTCTTAGAATTTAATTAATGTTAATCTTAGAATTGTTTCAATAATTTCCTTTCATTAAGTGTAGGTATTTTTTTTTTTATTAGCCTGACACCTTTTAATTACTTAGAACAAAGGAGAGACTTTAACCCAGGCATCAGAGCCTGCACCGTTCAGCCACCTGCAACTAAGTGAGAACTCAACACTTGCCTGTGAATGCTACACCACTCTAGGAACCTCCAGATCCTCTTTTTAGCTCTCTGTTTCTGCTTTTATTCTTTCATCTCCTCTTTTAATGGCAGAGCAGAAGAATCCATTCTTCCAGCAGTGATAGATTTTAAGATTTTTACCTTTTCACCGACGCCTGTTCGTGTGAAAGCACAGGAAGCAATCATCAGGAACAGGACTGAGAAAGAAGGAGGAGGAAATGAAGGAAATAATTGGGTTCTTCAAAGACAAGAAGCAACAGCTGGATCTGCTTTAGGGAAAAGCAGAGCTGAGGGGACATCTAAACTCCTATCAGCAAATAGGTTTATGATTCTGCCTTGCTTCTTCATTTTTATGAAGTAGCATTGCTAAAATACACCCGCTCAGCCTCTTCTGAGCTGTGCCCTTTCTGCTCAGAGGTTTCTCCTCTGCACTCAGGTTCAAAGCCTCGCTCTGCAGGCGTGTTGCACTTGTAGGATGTAGTGTTCCCTTTTTGGAACTCTCAGCAGCTCAAATCACCTCCTTTATCTGACTGTGTTCACAGCCACTTGATGGTTTTGTCCTGTCACCAGTTTCTGTCCTGTTCCTCTGTCTAGTGCTCCCTGCTCACATTGAAAAAAAAAAAAAAAGGAAGAGAATTGTTACATTTTTTTTTTATCAGTTAGTTTATTTATCAGTTAGTTTATTTATCAGTTATCTTTTCAGTGAAGGACAGTAAGTAAAAGGAAGGAGCAGAATCCAGGCTCCACTAAAAACTGTTAAAAAAGCTTTGCAGTTAGATGGGCCAGAATAACACCTCAGATGTTCACCTTCATGTCCTCAAATGATTCCATATAGACACTAACAGTCAAATGGTGACAATATTTAAAATATTTGAATCTCCATCAGTGAGATCCCTTCTGTTAACACATGCTCTTTGTTGCAGAGATAAAGCCATCACAAAGTGCTCTTTGCTTTCAGAAGTGATCATGAAAATTCAATTGACCAAATTTCATAAAAAAACCCACTTTTCTGTGGGGAAAAAAAGAAAGCCTCAAGGTAAAGGCTGAATAAGAGTTACAAAAGAATATCTGCAAATATGAATGAAATTCTATTTCAGCATGAAGCTAGGAATAGGAATGAAGGTAGAAGTCAGAATAAATGTCACAGTTCAAAGCTGTACTGTAAGAAAGATAACATCACAGTCTCAGTTGCTGCCTCTGAAAGATGAAATCTTTTGTTCTTTTCATGACAAGCTATGAAAGAATTTAAAGGCTAGTCTCAGTCCAGATTAACTACTTAACAGCAGCTTCTTTTGTACTTACTTGGAATTTGTCTGTGGTTTCTAAGAGTAAATAATCAAAGGACCTAGAAGTACAGCCAGATATTTTAATGAGATATCTATGTATATCCTCTCTATCCAGCTAGTGTGTCTGATGTCACTATTCTAGCTTTGCTTAACACCTCTTCACTCAGCTGTAAACCAAAACACAGCAAAGAATGAAATATATTTGTTTATGAACCACTACAGAAGCCTGTGTACTCAGTTATACTGAGGTCAAATGCTTAGGCAGCATCTTTCAGGTTTGGGAAAATCAGTCACAAAATGACTGTTGTCAAGTGCCTGGTTGGTAAGGCTTTTAATGTTAGAAACATATAAACCTTTCAATTTTTGTTTCAGATGAAGACACGTTCCCTCAAACACCACAGGCGAGACATTAGAAAACAATACAAAATCAGATTTTGAGCAAGAGTTCAACCCCTGGAAGGCTCTTACCTGTAGGAAAGTAGGTAGAGAATAAGTATGAAAAAGATGTGATGTCAGACGTAAAATATATAGCTGTTAGAAAATACAGGAAATAAAGCACTTCAGGAAATCTGAGGAAAAGCTTACAGAAGAGCTGACAAATCTCACTTTTGCAGGTAGTGTGGTTTGGATTGGAACAAAAAAACCTGAGTACGAGGTCCTAAATATCTGGTCACACCATACTGAGTCTGAGGTAGGGTCAGAAGTTGGCTCCAAAGCTGATTACCGCATTCTGGCTGTTCCCTGCCTTGGAGGGAAACTCGCACAGTGTCTGACACGTTCCTCTGCCAGGCCCACAGGGACAATTAGAGGCCTGCTCTGGGACCCCCAGTTGCACCCCCAGCAAAAAAGGATGCTTGGAAGCAGTAAATGAACTGGATAAGAAAGCGTCTAAACAATAAACTGTTGCACTGTTAAAACTGGAAGGCTGCCATTTAATTAGAGTTTGCGTTGTTTAATAAATTAAACGTGCCAGCCCTGGCTTGATGCCACCAGTGGCCCTGACTAAATGAGTTTGTGAGGAAGGCATGATAATTTTCTTCAAGGTAAACATCAGAAAATGTTAAGTGCTTACAGTTTTAATCTGGAGAGTTCCGGGGTCATCTTCTCTATTTTTCTTTTTTTTTTGTAAATGTTGCTTTGCAGAATAAAACCTGAATCAAATAAAGAAAACGTCAACTCTTTTCCTCAGGTGTGTTTTCCTGTGCAACCGTGTCTGGTGTGGGGTCAACAAAGCACAAACTATTTACCCCGTGTAGACGAGGCACCAAATTAAAAGTGATGCCTGAAAAGGTGCTGGTTGGCATGTGCAAGTCTCACAGAGCAAACCACAGGGCAGCACTGACCATCAAACTGCTGTAGGAGCCCTGAAGGTGACAATGGTTATTTCATTGGCTGGAAACGTGGTGGGACTGGGATGAAGTGGATTGTCTGTGCTTTGTGAGTCGGTATCCTCCACTGCATGAACATGCAAATCCCAATTCCTGTTGACATGTGCCCTTTAATAACAAAAGAAAAATAATGATCTCATCAGAAAGTCTAAAAAAGAGCTAATTCATATAATATGTTTGTATACATCCTCCAAAAACTTTTCAGCTCGTTTTAAAGAACCTGAAAATAAAATACATTAAAAAATTATATACATTAAATGTTATTTTAAAATATGTGTTTCAGGAAACATGCTTTTGTTTTTTTCCCACATTTCTCAGTGTATCACAACCATACATCGCAATTAAAACCATTTATCTCTCATTTTTATATACCAAACCCATTCAGTAATGTATGAGACAAATTACAATCTCAGAAATCAGAATAACCTCCTTGGGCCAATTTCCTCAAAGGACATTTTGTGTGTGTGTGTGTCTGTGTTTCATATGAGTAAAAAGAAAAGGTTTGGGGTTTTCTTAAAGCAGTTTCTATCTCATTTATTTTCTTGCCTTGGAATATCTTTATTAGCCTAGAAACTTGTTTAGACAATGCCAACCTTATTGCAACCACCATTTACTCTTTGTATCACTAAATGTAAATACTCCATGATTTATTTAGAATAAAATCCTCTGGGACATCTGTGGTTTACTTGCTCTTGTGCATCAATTTAACTTGAGAGGACCCAAAAACTACTTAGCAAAAAACATACAAGCTGAAATAACGTTTGTGGTGTTGAAACACCAGCACTATTTAGCCTTTAACAAATGGCACTCATTTGAGATCCGTTCCCTAAGTGATACTTTGGATGCACAGCCATGATAATTTGGAGAATCATGTGCTATCCTCCATGAAAACACCCAGTTCTGCTCCCTATGTGTTGTGAAGACAGTGGTATCTCTACAATGAAGACAAACCAAGTCCCTCGAAACTGTCACTGTCAGGCCTGTGGCTGATCCCTGCTGTGTGACAGCCACTCTGCAAGCTCTGCAGTTCTGCTCTGGAGCAGCCACCACTGGGCAGATTTCCCACAGCACTCCTTCTCGCTGGACTTCAGCCACAGAGAGAAGCCTCTCATATCCCAGTCAAATGTTCAAATCCTTCTGCCACTGAATTGATCTTCTGTAATCTCCTGATCTCTACTGTTTACTTAGCATGAGCTGGAAAGAGTATTTGAAGCAAAGGAAAAAGGAGTCTTTGTGACACAGAGCAGACGAGGGGAAAGGAGTGGCTCCTGCTCACCGAGGGGTGTATCCCTGTCTGCCTGCCACGGTCCCAAACAGCAGATGTTCCAGATGTTTTGGCTCCAGCATCAGCTGAGTAATACACCTGAATGCTCACCTAAGTTTCTGTCAGTCGTGAAAAAGGTGTGTCACACAAGAAAGACAATCCCATGAAACAACTAATTAAACAGCCTTAGAGGCATGTGAGGAAAAAAACCCCTGAGATGACTAATAAGTGAACCTGGAGGCACTGCTTGGAAATTCTTATTTTCTTTTTTTGTTATTGATTGATTTAATCTTTTGAATATATCACTTCCAATTGTGTGATAAAAATAAACCAGTATATCGTGTGTAAGCTGTTTTACAGCAGTATGTTGGTAGCATGGTTTAGCCATTCCATGGGGGATTGCTTTTTCCTCCTTTGCTTCTTTCACTTTGAGCAACTTTGGCTTTCTTTTCTCTGCAATGAAATCACAAATCATGTGATTCGTCCTGGAATAATCTCATGAAAATAGTCCCAAAGGGATAGAGAAAAAGAAAGGTGTGAGAAAGAATGAGATGAAAGAGAATCCTCCAGCTGACTACAGGGTGAGATTTAAAGGTCACCATCAACACAGGCTGCAAAATCAAACATCAAAAAATACAATAAAATCAATTAGCAAAATTGCTGATGTGTGAAAGTTAACTATATTTAATAACAGAGAATAAACATGTTATGTCTTCAAACAATTTTGGGCAACTTCATTCACTTCCAAAGTAAAAAGGCCTATTTAATTTTCTTTAGGAGTTAATGTTTTCTTAAAAAACTTTTTTTTAAGTAAATATTTTACAGTTTATGTGGACAAAAAGTGTTTGCAGAGTGGCTTGAAGCCTGACATCCCATTAAGTGTGGCTTTCCTTCTGCTGCCTGAATAAGACAGTGCAGGAGCCACCAAGAGCCTGTGTCATCTAAAGTGAAAGGGTGTTCACCTCCCAGGGAAAAATGCTGGAATCCATAATTTCATTTGTGTGTGTGGCCATTAATTTGAGATTAATAACAAAGTCCAGGAAGAAATGGAGATGAATTATTGATCTGCTTTTGGGCACTATTTAGAACAGGTTTACAGTTAATCTCTAAAGCACTCTTCATCTTGCATGCAATAAAGAAAACAAATTTAATTAGTCCTCTGTTGTTCTCGTGATTTATTGAGTGTATGACAACAAATCAGCATTATATTCCTAATAAGGCATTTATGAATGGACATTTTGGGTTGCAGGCATTATCCTCCTTAGTCTGTATCTGTAGAAAGAGCAGAAGTTGTCAGCAACAACTTTGACAGTAGGCAGGGTTTGGGGTAAACTTAGCAATATGTTAATATTAGATTTGCAGTAGATAAAATGCTTTACTAAGAAAATACAGTCACACTTTCCCCTTAGGATTTGATCTCAGGTGTTGAGTAACCTGTAACAGTGCCACATTAGCAAGCAAACCTAGACTTTACAGGCAGTCATCTGTCAGCAGGATCCTCTCTTACTGATCTTAATCTTAAATCTCCCTGGAGGTGCTTAAGGAAAGGATGGACGTGGCACTTGAATGCCATGGTCTAGTTGATGTGGTGCTGCTCAGTGAAAGGTTGGACTCAATGACCTGAGAGATCTTTTCCAGCTGAACTGATTCTGCGATTCTGTAATTCATTTATATATTGTTTTTCAAAGCAACGTATTTTAGATGATCCTCCATTCTGATATGACACCCAAAATGTGACATAATCTATACATTAAACAGAAGAAATGCAAGTGTCGTGAAATAACAGTTCTAATTTCTTTGCAACTTTCAAAACTCTTAATGCTAATTAAATTCACCTTACAGTTTTTCCATTAACATTCACAATTACCTTGCTGCTTAATGTTATTTGATTTATTATAACTTAAAGAACAGAAAATCAGGAAATCATCTCTCCTTTTTCTCTTGAGGCTTTAAAGTTCTAGTGTGTTCTAGTGCCTCAGAGACAGCTGTGTTCTAGTGCTTCAGATATTGATCCCCATGTCCTTAGCACCTGTGTAGAATGAGGGCTTTGATTGCACATTTAATAGAAATCTAGATCAAACCTTGAAAATTATAATTAATTTATAGGGCACTAATTGGATAGTTTTTAATCCTGATTTTTAAAAGCAATTGGTGATAAATAAAACTATTAAAGTTTATAATAGAGCCCCCCATCAGCTGCAGTTACAAACTCTCAAATGACATCAATCTGACGCATCGTCTGAGCATAATCAGACTGCATCTTCTCTATCCTCTTAGAGCACTTAACATCTATAATATGTTCTGCCTCTTTTGTTTAATAGCTTGTTTATTTTCAGTCTGGAAGTTTTGGAATAAGAAAGTAGGAAAGCACTTCACAGGAGTGGCATTCACCAGCCACAAGTAAAATATCATCTCCCTTTCCTAGGCAGTGGCTAACAATCCTCTGCCTCAGTCACCACACGTTTTTCAACTAATGCAACAAGTTGCTTTTTTTTTCATCTACAGAAACTCTTTTCTGTGTCATCAATCAAGAAATGATCTTATAAGAACAGCAGTGCCCAACACCTGGCCTGTGTTCCTGGACTCAGAATCCATCAGCCCAAATCTGCAAACTGCAGTTACCAGTCCAAATCTGTGACCTTAATTTCGTTTGATTCCCTAACCCAGAGGCTAAGGATAGCAGAACTGTTGTCTCTTATCCACCCACCCACCAATCTTTCCATGTGGTTGTCAAGATCAGCCTTAATGGTCCTGCATCACCCATGGAATCTTTTCCACAGGAATTCCCCATGAGGTAGAACTCTGCTAGTCTGAGTACAAACTTGAGCCCAAATATTTCAAAGCCTGTTTTCAAAAGCTTCAAGGTTTTAAGTATTGCATGTTGATTTAGTTGTCTGAATCAGTAATTATCAATCTCTGGAAAGTTTGCTTCTTACTCAGGGAAAGAATATTTTTGGTTTTTTGTGTGTGTTGCGGAAACAGACAGAACAGGATGGGATAACATTGACAGAAACAAAGCAACAAGGTTGGAAAGAGACAGTCATACAACACTGGAAGAGCAGCTTGACTGTCTTCAGGTGACTCAGATCAGCTCAATAAAAAGTAAGCATGTCCCCTGCACATCTGCCCTTTAAATTTTGGAAGATTTCATTTATGCCCATTTTTTTATGAGTTAACACACATTTAATAAAAGGTCAGGCATAAAATCACGAGTAACAAATCAGTTTGAAAATGCATATAAATGAAACTGCCAAACTACTTTATAAAAGACTTCTTTCTTCAAATATTTGGGAGATTTTTCCTAGCTATTTACTTAGAAATCAAAACCTTTATGCACATTAAAGCAAATGTAGGGGAAAAAAAAAAACAAACCTTGAACAAACAGTGAATCATGTGCAGTTCAGTCTAAAAAAGGCAACTCCACAAGGAGCCACTAGAGTATAAGAAATTTCAGTTATTTGTAAATTCATGAGAAATATAGTTAGTCAAATCTCGGCAGTGAATGGTTCTGAACGAAAGGGGAAAATTGCACAAGCTGTGCAACTGACAAAGAACAGTTTGGCACCCAAATACTGAGAAAAATACCGAATATAAAATAAACAGCAACTGAGAATATAAAAATAAATTTTCTGTCTCTCAGCTGCCAATCTAGTGGTGAAGTACACAGTTTGAAGTTGTTGTCCTTTATTTACATGGAGAATGAAATGCTTGCTAGAGGCATGAATTATGTCATCTGTCTTTCTCCAGTTGCTTCCCCATCTTTTAGTTTATAATATCTGTTTCTCCCAAACAGCTATTTTTAAGGAGAAAATCAGCTCCATTTCTTGAACATACAAAAACTAGCAGTGTGGCTACTGTATTAGATAGAAGCAAAAATGAGCTGGCAACATGATATGGCAAACTCTTCAACCTCCGCCTACTCCTACTGCTGCGTGCTCCTGACACGTGTCTCACATCCTTTCCCTCTCGTTGCTGAAAGTGGCCAGTCCACCCACCCTACGTCAAGTTGATTGGATACAGAATCATGGACACTAGGAACAAGCACCATGGGAGGGGGCTTGGAACTAGCTGATATTTAAGGTCCCTTCCAATCCAAACCATTCTATGGTAGGAGCTTGATGTGACAGCTATTTGGATGTTCCTTTCAGCGAGACGAATTACTGTCAAGATTTTCACGCGGGTTACGTTGCCATGAAGAGAAATAATGGCCTGACCGAAAATTTTAAATGCAATTCAGCATCAAATATGACAGGTGTGTTGAGTTTCACTTTTATCCTCTCACAAGCACCCATTTCTCCTGCGTTGCAGAACCTTGTGAAACTGAATCTCTCTCCCTTTTCTCCATTTCAAAATCTTGCTATCAGGACTCCCAGCATAAAAAGACCTCGCAAATAGATAGCAACCTATTTTTTAATCTTCACCACCGAAATTAAGTATGCATGCTTGACTTCCCTTCCATCCCACCAATCATATGCTCTGCTAACAAATTTGACATTTGGAGGGGAAGGGATTAGTCACTGGAGCAGCGAGGGAGAACTAAGGATTCCTCGGAAAAGAAGTGCCTTCAAACCTTGTGTCTGCTGCTCATCACTCCCTTCATAAGAGAATTCAGAAATGCTTGGCATGTTTAATGGCAAGTTGCCCTTTTAAAAATAAAATTGCAATAATAGGGTCTCTCTGACAGCTGCCCCATGGTTTGGAATATGAATACTAATCCCAGTGGAGGCAGATGAGAGGCCAAAGTGCAGATGAAATGGGGAGAGGTGACAGGTTATTAGCCTGAGATGTGTCTCCAAAATGTATCTTCACAGATTTTTACCACATAGCTATGTTGTTGTGTGAACATCACTGGTTTTAGTTTTGGAGTTGGGTGCTCTTGAATGCAGAGTATATGTATAAAAATATAGATAACAAAGTCATCCTAACATGATAGGCCTGAAATAGCATTTAGCAATCTTTAGAAAAGACTGTGAAACACAATAAAGAAAATGTCATTAATATTAAGTATTAAAATTAGGCTGTGGATTAATTATGTGGAGAAGGAAATCTTTGGACAAATTCTTTTGTTCGTAAATTATTTTCATATATGGGAAATACATGAGTTATAGATGCTTCTGAAATTTCAACATGTCTATCTTTCTGTAACATTTTTCAAGGATCAGTTGACACATTTTGCATTTACCTTGTACACAAAATGTACAGAAGGACAACAACATTGCTAAGAGCTCAAAAGCTATTTCAAATTCTGCTTTTCCAAATATTTGGAGATCTAACTTAATCTCTACTTAAACAGCATTTTAAATACATTTTTCCATGATTTTTTTCCGCTGTATTTTATACTGATATTCAGCAAAAGCTTTTACATCCAGAGAATCATGCTTTTATCACTCTGAGGCTGCCAAGAGGTCCCTGCAGCACGCAGGGGATGATCAATACTGTAGAAAACATCAGACACATCTCACTTGCTTCTTCTCCTTAAAGCCCTAGCACATGGTGTATGTAACCTGATGCTTGAAAACTTGCCATAACATCACAATTTCTGACAATTTTTGAGTGGGAGGAGAAGATAAATAATAATTAATTAGTAGTAATATCTTTTTCTCTAAATAAAATTCAATGCAAGTTTGGAAAAAGAAATACATGTTAGAGAAATACATGGAAAGAAATACATATTAGAGACCCCTGAGTAGAGGCAGCTACTTTATAAAGTGGGCACTGTCTGCATAGCTCAGTTCATTACTAGAATCAACTCCAGAGAAAACTCAGTTGATTATGGTCTTATATAAGGAGTGACATCAGACCATGTTTCAGTTCTGGAAAATAATGCAGCCTTTTAAATCTAGCAGGTGGCAGACAGGGATGCTGACAAGGAGAAAGACTAGAAGTAGAAGCTAGTTTATTTTTAAAGTCAGAATTCTCTGTTCAAATTCAGGGGAAATGTAATATTTTCTTGTTTTGTTTTCCTTGCCCTCAGCCAGTTCGGAATTTACATGGAGGTCACTGTTCCAGGTTCAGGTGTGGCAACTCCAGAGCCTGGGAAATTCAAATTTTCCTATTGTAATTTCTTTCAAGTTGCAGACACGAAATTGTCTTAAATTAGGTATCTTACAGGTAGGAAAATCAAAGTACAGCAGACTGAAAGGACCAGGACATGTTTGCTCAGGAGGCAGAGCCAGGAGCAGGACCCAGTTTCTATCTCGCATGTACTATTGAACTATGCTCCTTTTTGGTGAAGAATTAAAAATAGGCACATACTTGAGAATTGGATTTGATTAATTTCAGCACAATTTAATTATTGATTCTGATCTTGACTCATCAGAGTCTGGGAATTGTGGCTGAACTGCTGGGAATTACACTTAACAATTCCCTGCACCCGTTTCTGCAAATGGGACTCCTGCAACATCAGGCTGTGAGTGCTGATGGTGTTCAGCAATCCACAGGATTTAAAACCAGTTCTAAATAATTTGATGGGGAAAAAAATGTTTCTCTATCTCATTTTTTAAGGCTCCCTTCAAAGGCATAGACTTGTTTTCTCTACTTCTTTTCCACTGTTCCCCTTGAAGCAGTGAATTGAGAGAAACAAAAGTTCACTGGGCACTTCAATAAACCACTTCGAACTTCTTAGTTTTGCAGACGCTCAGTGAATGAGCAACAAATGCTCCTTGAAGGATCAGAGCCAATGCCAGGGAATGAGATTACAGACTGCCACAGACTGCTGCTGTCTGTCTTGGCAGCACTCAAACAAAAGGAGTCTAGAGGAAGATATTAGAATTATATTAATAGGGCCATATGCTTTTCTAAATACAACTATTATCTCCTAAAAACCCAACATCTGGCTTTCAGGTTCTCCACCTCTCAAAACGTAGCATTTCAAAGAAAAAAGCATTAACAAGCACAGTAATCCTATATGAGGAAATGCGTTTTTACTGAATTTTCTGCATTTATATTCCTTAAAAAAGCATTAAACAGGAATTATATATTTTCCTCAAGGAGTATCAGTCTGTGAATTTCTTCCTTTGAGGAATATGTTCCTTTCTGCCCAAACATGAAAGAAAAATACAGAATGCCCAATAGTTTATCCTTGAGATAAATTATTAAGAGAGTTCTTTACTTTCTGTCCTAAGTGCAAGCAAATGTATTTCTCTGTGCCATAATTCCCAAATATACAAGGAATCAAATGAATTTTCCAATATAACGGGCCCCCTTTGGATTTACTGTATAGAATACATTCAATCCTAAGACAATGGCAGTGCTTTTATCACAGTGAGTGACTGAGCTACACGAACCAAGGGTAACTTGTGTTGCCAACAACTTTCACAGCTCTTCTTACCTTCTCACTGTGCTGTTCAATAAAAAATGCACACAGGTAGTTACCATGGCAATTCCTGCATCACATGATAGCCATAAACTGTTGCAGAGATGTAGAGCATCTTCTTAAAGAAGCATGCATAAGTGCACGTAGGTGACAGATAACGATATTTAGGTAAACGATCTTGTACAGCACATCTTAAGTTAGATCAGGTGTGAAAATCTTAGCACAGGGGAAAAAAAATAATCAGGATTTCCCAAGCTACACAGCTGTAACAGTGAAAACACATTTGCCCATAAGTACTTCAGTGGGCACAGATGAATGATTGGATTGTATAACTTTAGGACAGAAAATTTTTAGGACAGCCCTGTAGACAGTGTTGCTTACACCTTGAAAACCAATGTAACAAAACCCCCCAATTATTGCCTTTGTAAAATAGTCCTGAAAGCACTTGGTAGACATGGTAAGAAGGTCTCTACATGTGTTAAATTGAACTCATTCAGTCACAAAGGAGAAGCAGAATAAATCTGGTTTTGAAATTCTGATGTGGGGTGGGTTTTTTTTTTGTTTGTTTGTTTTGTTTTGTTCTGTTTTGTTTTTTTAATTTGGAAGTAATAATTTCCATTCATTAACATGTGTTTTAGTCTTTGGGCACACCCTAAAGGGCAATGTCTGAAGAAAATATCCCAGTTAATCAAATAGAAAAAAAAAGCATTTCAAGCTTAGGATTATGTCCTTACCTTATCTTCAACGCCTGACAACAGAGCTCTTGTGGCTTTTGAAGCAGCTCTAAAATTCTCATTTGGGTTCATGTGAGGCAATGCCTGGTGTGTGACCAGGGAAGGACATGAAAGGATGGAAAAAATACAAAAGGCTTCATCATAAGGTTTGCTTACAGATGTGGGGGCAGCAAGGGGAGGAGATGAAGGAGAACACGTATTCACCCGTGCCATCACTCTCCTGCTTCACTAAAGCTGGGTTTCTGTGTGACTCACAGCACATGGAGCAGCAAAGCCCATTAGGCAGCCTTGTTGCTGTTCTCTGCACTATAGAGGCAAACAGGGCTGCTTCTTTTTTCTGCTTCACTTCAATTCCAACCTGTGACTGTGATACTT